>CACRXK020007848.1:0-21931 GCA_902702795.2 Paramuricea clavata
CCCCCGTCACGGAAATTGCTACGGTCAGATTAAGGGGGGAGATATTCATATATTCGTGTGCACAGACTGTAAAAACAATCGATTTCAAAAGAAATTAATTGGGCAGAACACGAATATATGAATATCTCCCCCCCCCCACAAATTATCGATATTCCGGCGCCTCTGGGTGAGAGGCAGGTAGAAATTATCACATTATTATTGATTAGTAGTGTTGTATATAAAAGTGCAGTTTAGGATGTATTTTAGAGTTAGCCTTCACTTTTCAACTAAAGTGAATTAAGTCAGCTTGGGTTCCCTATTGTCACACGCAGCCTTCTTCAATCTTCGCGAAAAAACGTTCACCCCCTGTCACGGCATGTTGCTTTGCCCTCGCGAGATTTGTACGAAATGTTTTGAAAGACTCGTGAGGAACACCTTAATTTTAATACCCTTAACATAGGGTTAAATTTGTCGTTATTGAATGCAAATGGCTTAGACACAAAAATAAAGAGGCCGAATTGTTGACAACCGACACGGGACTGCAAAATGGCGCCGAATTTGGGCAAAGTTAATGTTTTACATTGTCGATGGTTAAACAGCTAGGATCTACTTGAAACCAAGTTAAACCTTGTTTAAAATGTTCTTGATACCATTATGTCTGAGATGATTTACATTTTTGGAAGAATGTCGAAGAGATTGCCGATAAACAGCGGAGTAAAGTGGAGAACTTGGTCAAATACGTCCATTTGCAGGAGGTAGGCACATTTCAAATTAATATTTCGCTCAGAAAATATTAACTATTTTACACCAAACCAGTGGTAATGTCTTTAAATTAGTACCAATTATGTTTCTATCAAAAATATTTAGGGAAAAAGGTAATGTAAGTCCACTGCTGTTTAGCTGAAGTTGCAAGCCACAATTTGACGTTTAACTATGAATATTATACATTGTAGTTGGTTAAAGGAATTTGATTGGCTAAGAGCTTACAGTTAAATCGCGCAATCACGCAACCTACAGAAAATTCAGTTATTTGCTAGCAGATACCTGACTAAACTGAGTTATCTGCAAATGAGCCTGCGATGATTAGCAAGCGGTATCTGTTTAACACAAACAAAGGGAAACTAGCAAAGCAAAATTTTGAACAATGTGAATATGGATAGGTTTTCAAACTTTTCAGAAGACGAAATACAAAAATTACTCGAAAACAAAGACGCAGATAACACGAAAAGAACGTATAAAGTTGCTAAGGAAGTATTTTACGAATATCTAAATGAAAAAGGAATACCAGGGGCCGGTTGTATAAAAAAGTGATTAAAGTTAACTATAGTTAGTGGAAACGTCATCCAATAAGAAGCGTGTATTTGAGAGTTAATCACTATTTAACTACAAAATAGTGATTAAAAAGTGATTAAGAGTTTTATACAACCGGCCCCAGAACCGACCGAAAAAAGCGAACTTGTTCAAGTTCTTAAGAAATTTTATGTCGAAGCGCGAAAAAAAGATGGTTCGTCTTACAGTATGGGAAGCCTTAGAACAATCCGATTTGGTTTGAAAAGATATTTAAAGACGGTGACAGGCTTTGATATTATTAATGATGAAGGATTCAACGAAGCGAACGAAGTTTACTCGGCCAAATGTGTTCAACTGAAGAAAGAAGGACTAGCAAAAGTGCAACACAAGCCTCCGATGGCCAATGCAGACTTGAAAAAACTTTACGAAAGTGCTGTGTTCAACACCAATAACCCGAAAACCCTTTTGAACAAAGTGTTTTTCGAAATCATGCTGTGCTTTTGCTGTCGTGGACGTCAAAACCTACGCCAGTTAAAGAAGTCGCACTTTGCTGTTTTGGTCGATGCATCGGGAAAAAAGCTTGTGACGAAAGTTGTTGACGAGCTAACCAAAAACCACAGAGAAAACGACGAAGCCGAACAAGGAGGGATGATGTATGCAACCGAAGGCCCATTTTGTCCTGTTGCATCTTTTGAGAAATATCTACAGCATTTAAACCCACAGAATGAATTCTTGTTTCAACGTCCAAAGAAGAATACAACGGCAGATTCTGATGTTTGGTATGCCAACATGGTCGTCGGCGAAAGATACCTAGGCGACATGATGAAAAACAGATCCAAACAGGCAGGTTTATCACAGCAGAACACAAACCATTCGATACGGGCGACAGCGGTCACAATCTTAGATAAATCAGGTTTTGAGGCTCGCCACATCATATCTGTTAGTGGCCACCGTTCCGAGAGTTCCATCCGAAGTTATAGCAAGACGGACGAAGCTACAAAGAAGCGAATCTCAGAAACCCTGACATCTGCAACTACAGGTACCAGCGGCAGCGACTTTCCAGCTATGATATATGACCCGCAACAGATAACGGAACCAGCATTGGTAGCAACAAGTTAATCTCCCCTATTGACCCTTTCACAAGAACAGCATATTTTGACAGACCTGAACATGACTACCAACACACAGGTTGCCAAACAGTATACATTTCATAATTGTAATGTATACTTTAACAATTAAATACATTAACGATAATATGTTTCTTTTATACTTGCAATTAATTTAGCTGTTGGACTTGTTTATATCTTATGAATTAATTGATGTATTATTGGGTGTGCCTATGTTTTCATAAATAAAATTTTTCATGCGTTAATACTATGTTTATTATTCTTCAAATGTATAATAAAACAATTATTGAATTCCGTTTTTGTGATCGATATGCAAAATTATCAAGGTCTCGGTAAGCGTTATATAACGTAAGCTTACCTCGACCTTGATAATTCCGCATATCACAAAAACCTCATCCAATAATTGTTAATTATTGAATGGTCATTTTCTTGTGAAATATCAGTACTAGGCATTTCACACTTACCAATGACCACCCATAAAACCACCATCTCTGAACCATATAAGCACCTCAGAATAGCCAAAGCTTTTATGGTTTGGTAGATAGCACTATTGCGAAAGCGTCGTTTTTGGGTGTGGTCAGTTTCGGACGTTTCGTCCCGGATTGGGGTTCGGGCAGCGTTACCATATGTTGACCGTCATGGTCAACTTGCCCAAAAACAGTTGAGATTATCTGTCCTAAATGAAATGCATACAAACTAATATACAGGTCCTAGACTATTATCAGATAGGAAGCAGTGGGACATAAAAACGATATCGTCCCGGATATCTTTTTTGTCCCGCTAAATTTCGTGCCTTGTCAAAACAAAGATGGCCGATTCGAGGTTCGTGTTGGTTGATGTCGACAGTTTATCGAAGAAAACAAGAACGATATTACAAAATGAAAGACTTAAATTGTATATTATTTATATGAATGGTCTATGGTATTTATTTTCTAAAATCATATTTGTTCAGTAAATGATGAATTGTTTTGAATTCTAAAATGATCCTATTTTTTCAAAACTGTTTACTTTTGGGTGTCAAACCCTGATAAAGGTACAAGTATATAATAAATAGGTTATCGTATTTGGGATTCGGTGATATCAGTTTTATCGCTCTCGAGACGATATCACAATTGTCCATCGCTCGCTGCGCTCGTGACAATTGTGATATCAAGCGATAAAACTGATATCACCTCATCCTTATATGATAACATATATACATGCATGTATGCTGGAATCCTGATCACCGTCCCATCCCTCATATGAACATGCCATTCTCATTACTTGACCAGTCTTGTGTAAACATTGGCTAGGAGCTACCACATTTACTCAAACAAACAGGAAACAATTTTGCTTGACCTATTATATAAAGAGCCTGTTTATATAATCCCGAGATAATGCCGAGATCCTGCCTAAGCGAGATGAATAATTCTCATATAAACACTGTCCCGGCAAGGCGGGATGGACTTTTCCCTTGAGCATACGTAAATGCCTTTTCTGCAAAAAATATGACGTCAAGCACTTAAGTGCCTTCATCCCGGCAATGTATTTTGTCCATATGTCATTGATATAAACACTATATCCCGCCTAGATGGGAAACTCTCCTAAGCAGAATGAAAAACGTCCCATCCCGCCTAGGCGGGATCATACTGTATAAATAAGCTCGAAGTGCCAGCACTCTCCACTTGATTTGCAAAATTGTCTGGTGTTTATAGACAGAGTAAAATAATAAAGTAGGGCACAATGCGACCATAGTTTATACTTCGAATGGTAAATACTGCATTTCCCTGTTTTGTGGTCAATATTGTGTAAAGTTAAGGATGATTAATTAATGTTTGGAAGTTGATTTTCAGCTTTTAATTTGCACTATGCCTATGGCTTTGAGATACAAAAGGCAATTCGAATTTATGAGCAAAACAGAAACACTGGCTCAAAATTTGTTAAACTCTGACACAGCTATGCAGGTTTTTTTTTCTTTTAACATGATATCGTAGACAGTTGGGTGGATATAGCAAGTGGTTTTTTAATCATAACTCATAATATATACAGAAAACAATTCTTCAAGCTTTATACCTTTACAATCGCTGGTACAACTGCTTTTTTGCTTGCAACGTCCTGGTTTGTAACGTTTTTGCTTGCAACGCTTGCAACGCTAAAATTTTGGCATTTTACTCCAAGATGGTCCTGTAATTCTGTAAGCAATTTGAAAACATATATGGCAAAGATCGTGTAACACCAAACATGCACCTCCACGTCCATTTAGCAGATTGTATTTTAGACTATGGACCTATCTATAGCTTCTGGCTTTTTAGCTTTGAACGGTATAATGGAATTTTGGGCAAATACCATACCAATAACAAATCCGTTGAGTTTCAGATGGTGAGGCAGTTCGTTAGGGATCAGGATTTGGATGACCTACAGTTTCCAGATGAATATAAAGATCAAATGGAGCCACTAATTTCCAAGGTTCGGGAAATCAATCATGTACGAGATCTCTCTGTTGATTGCGCCAAGTTATTAAATCTTCTCAAGTTATGCGACGGCGAAATTGACATAACGAACGATATTTGGTATTCGGTTGACTGCCTTTCTTTTGGCCCATCGCATGTAATTTCTAGCTTGGATGATGATGATCTACTTTACCTCACACATGTCTATCGTTTGTTCTTTCCAGTTGTTATAGACATAACAATTCCGCGTTTCTACGATCGGTATGCGTCACTAGAATGCGCAGGTGAAAGATTTGGTTCCCAGTTTTCACGACTTAATCGGTGCTCGTTCGTACTCGCTAAATGGGCCGCACGATATGATGGGGAAGTCGATATCCATTCGCCAGACCATCGACCCGGCATCGTTAAGTATTTTCTAAATTAAAGCATTCCATTTCTGTCGACGGCAAGAAGTACACGTTCTTCTTAGCTAGAGTTGACTGGTTTCATCGTCATCCTGATCGATTCCTCTGCGGTCCTGGTGAACCATTCCCAGAGATTTGGTGTACCAATCAGTTTGAGAGTTTCGGTGCTGTATCATTCTTGCCTGTCCAGCGGATAATGGGGAAATTTGTTCCGGGCTATGACAACATGAACGGCGAAAATGTGATGTTCGTAATGCCTCTAGCGAAAAAGTAAAAAGTGTAGATACTCAGTTATGTGCAGTGAACATCCTTGATATAGTTCGTTCCAACTTGAAAGAAGGTGGCAGGCTGGCAACCCAGGACAGCTTCATTTGTGTTTTATTGGGTGCCAGTGTAGGTAGAGGAGAACACAATTTGCTGCGCATGTACAAAGAACAACCGTTGACGTTTCGAACGAGATCATTAGTCTGGAAGTTAGTAGCACTTTAATTGCCAGCTTACTAAGCTATTTTATTCATATTTTTTAAGTACTGTTGTTTAATCATACACAAACGCACGTCATTTGTGCGAATGCATTAACTACCTGTAGCTTTTTCGGATTGAAAATTTTAGTATTGAAAAACGGGGACTTTAGTCTGTAGTCACATGATTCACAATTCACAGCTGATAATGCGAATGTAAAATCAAAACGTGCATGATGTTGAATATCTAGGAAGTCTTATACATGTTTTGGATGTCATGCATCTCATGTTGTTCCGAATTTAAATGCGAATGCCTAGGCCCTAGTCTCCTCTATTTTAGAACATGGTTCTATACTTCTATTTCAAAACAATTTACATAACAAAGAAAGAAGTAAACCTTTAACTGCCTTGTTAATGTAAATAGCACCGTGTTAAATGAGTAATTCTCATAAAGTTCGGCACATGAAAAAAAATGATGTCCAAAACTGGGTTTTCATGTTGCTATAGTTGCTTGTTTCATTATTTGTATGTAAAAATACATACGAATGAATAAAAATATTTTGTTGCTTGTTTCATTGTTTGTTTGTAAAAACATAGTAATTTTTTAATGCGTTTCACGGTCATATTTCACTGGACTATATATCAGGGAATATCATATTCCTCCTTTTAAAGATCTTTGAAAGGGCCAGAATATGATATTCCCCGATATATTCCCTCTTTTAAAGATTGTTAAAAGTAAAAAATATGATATTCCCCGAGATATTCCTCGATGTTCCCCGTTTCTCCATTCCCCGTTCCTCCATTCAAATATAGCCTATATATTTTACTGCATGCACGTTAACAATATTTTGTGCTAAATAGTAACATTTTACTTGGGAAGGCAGCTATTAACTTATACATTTTAATTTAAGCTTTGCAGTATTAAAGCACTCATTCATAATTATCTACAAAACAGAAATCTGCAAACATTTTTTGTTTCATAAAATATAGAAGCTTCGATTAATAGATTTATTATTATGTATTTATTTTACCTTTCAGGTTATTCGTCGTATTCACCGCTGTAATCAAGAAGTAATGGCATATGGTGAAGTCAAAGTAACAGAATAAAGGCCGTTTTCCACTAATAGTTAAGCCTAACGTTCCCAACACGTATCAAATGAAATTTTAAATTTTAAAATTTAGTGAATGTTGATTGGTTAATGACGAACTTTTTGTTAACAAGACGCTCAATTGAGCGTTAGTTCGCTGGGACTATTGCATATTAAGCTGTGATTGAGATTAAGGTTGCTGTTATTTCTTTGTTACGTTTATGTCTTCATATGAAATTGTTTTTGTCAAAAATGGGATTCAAAGATATATCAAAGACGAGGTTCATCAAACAAGTCCCCCCACTATACAGCAGATGATAAACACATTTGGCTAAGTTTGGTTATACCCAATTCACAACTTTATATAATTCACATGCCTAATTATCATTGTTCTAGTGTACAGAAGCATAGAGTAGAACAAAGGTAACTAAGCTTTCGAATTATCTACATGAATGAATGACTTTTATAGTGTATAGAGCTTATCAAATGCTTAGTTACCTCTGTTCTATTCTATGTGTGAACTACTGCAGAACACTAACTAGGCATGGATATTTAAAATTGTGAATTGCATAGCAACAATGTAAACAAATTTGCCAAATTTATCTATTATACAAATGAACATGTTCTGTTTGTTTCTACAATACATATTGTAATAACAACTGTCCTGCGAGCTTTTAAAATATCAATTGCCAGGCAAGAAGCACTTTTAAATCCTTGTCCTATAAAGCAGATTCTATTTACATCCAAATAAACAGCAACTTTCGATTATTTTTGTTGCAATTTACGAAGTTCCAACTTTGTGAAATTGAAAATTGTGAACTTTTGTCGTCTATTCCAAGCTTCCAGCCTTCCAAGTTTACTCGTATAAGATGACTTTCGGTTTATAAAGTCTTGTTAATGTGAAAACTTTTAAGTTTCATTTGAGAAATGACGAAAACATGCACAAAATCGATGAAATTAATACCAATTACGCTCCCGAGTAAGCGGCTATCTTGAATCCAGCGACTGATAGTAACTATCCGCGAAAAGCCGAAACCCTATAGTCGCTGGAGGCACAGAGTGTCCAGCGACTAATTATTTTGATATGCGAATCAACCGGAAGTACGTAAATTTGAAAACCCATATTCAAGCTGCGCATGCTCACAGGTACGTTGCGTTACGATACGAGCGAAGTGGAAAACTGCCTTAAAGACACACAGAAGGTTCACAGAAGGTCGACTCAACCAAAAAAGCATGACCACTCCCTGCCGCGCGATGATTCGTCATCAAAATGCTGACGCTATTGTCCTATCCAGTGCGCTTATGAGAGGCATTTTGAATATTAATTAGCAGGGGCTGAATGCCTCTCATAAGCCCGTTCTCCACTAGGCGAATTTGTTCGCGCGAACAGTAAAAAAGTAGGAACTCTGCGACGCCATTTTGATTTAATTGCTTTGCAATAGCATTGATACTCGCCATTATCTTATCAATACTGAGTTGTCAATACCGTCGTCTTCGGAATCAGGTTTATCAGGTTGGCTTTCGTCAACGACAATAGCAGAGATTTCTCCTGCCGCCGAAATCGGTTGTTGTTGTTTGTTTTGTGACATCATTCACACGCGAGGAAAGCCTGAGTGAGAGTGAGAATAACGACCAATTAACCATCCAAAAGCACGAAAGAAAGAACTGTCTGTAAAGCTCTGTCCCTAGGTTTTTATTGCTTCTAATTTGCATTTGAAAAGGTTTTTAAACGTGACCGCTGACCAAAGCTTGATTGAAAGTATGCATAATTATCCCATAACGTGGAACATATCGTAAGAGAATTTGTGCATAAAGTACACTGAGAACCTGTATTAAAGTGATTTTCAGTGCTTACTTTGAGCATTTCAGTACAATATGTTTATGTTTCTGCATATATAGGCTGTATGTATTTCACATATTCTGAAACAATGAATTTTTATGTAATATGGTGTTATGCACTCAAGTGTTGGTATATGTTTGTGACGTTACTCTGAGTGTATCCACACCGGACAAATTGAAATATCAACTTGACCACGGCCGGAATCGAACCCACGACCTTTGGTTTGCTAGTCCAATGTTCTACCAACTGAGCTAGGAGGTCGACACGGTTCGAGTGTGTGATATTTCGAAACTCAATCTAGTTTCTTCTATATCAGTATGTTCTTACATCATAATGAATTTTATGTAATTATGGTGTTATGCATTCAGGTGTAGGTATATGTTTGTGATGTTACTCTGAGTGTATCCACACCGGACAAGTTGAAAAATCAACTTGACCACGGCGGGAATCGAACCCACGACTCATATCATGTAAGAACATACTGATATAGAAGAAACTAGATTGAGTTTCGAAATATCACACACTCGAACCGTCTCGACCTCGTAGCTCAGTTGGTAGAGCATCGATTCCCGCCGTGGTCAAGTTGTGAAACAATGTTTTCTATTTAATATGTGTTCTAAACTTTGAATAGTTTAAACAAAAGTATGAATTTTGCAATACACGGCGCCTCATACTACACGCGTAAAAATTATAAGCCTGCTGTTTAACAGGAATGAACAATGTTGTGCTGCCCACGTTGTTCACACTTGTCAACAATGTTGAACAATATTGTTGAGCCTGAATCGGGTGTAATCAAGGGCGGATCTAGGATTTTTCGTCGCAAAGCGAATTAATTTGTATCCTGTTTTACGAAAAAATGTTACGCGTTTGTCCTTAATTTACATGAATGGTCAAAAGATTTTCAAATATAGCGATGCAGTTTTATAAAACATCTGATTGATTGTTAAAGTGCATATGACACGAAATTTTTTTGCCATATATGTTTAGTTTAACATATGTATAAAACATAAACGAGTGATTTTTTTCCCGAAAAATACCAAAAAGTCTGGTTTTTTAAGCACAAAACCGTCGAATTTTATGACAAAAATGTGTCCGAAAGACTGGAGCGAATTTCTGATTTCTGAGTGAACAGTGACGTCACGTTGGTTGCACAAACAACAATTCTTGCAACCTAGTACCCAGGGTATTTGCTCTTGGGGAGCGAAATACCCTGGTATAGTATGGTCACGTGACCCGCGGATTTTGCGTAAAATAGCGTATTGTTTACTATAGGGTCGGGGGAGTGAGTATATATTGTCAGAATTAATTAGATCGCTCTATTAAAATATAAACAATAGCCATTGAATCTTCAAAGAAATCGTGAATAGAACTGCAATTAAAAATTAATATTTATCGTGACGTGACTTTCTACTCCATAATCTAGTGTCGAGTTACAATTCAAGCAAGTTGAATCAGATTTCAACTTATAGACTTGTCACTGAGAAAGCACGCGTGGACGGCGTGGCAATATATAAAAAAAGTACAAAAAAGTATACTATCTAGACCGAACAATGTGGTTATTCATTTATTTAACTGTTAGTAAAGTATATCTAGATACTCGAACCAAAAGAATTTATTTATTGATGAGATGTGGCATGGAATTGCAACGAAATAACGACATCTTTTGCGGATTTCCGAAATATCGCCAAGCCAAGCCGCCAACTGTATCCAGATTGTTGATTGTTGACTATAAAAGCTTATAAAACTTCCTGCATTGGCCCTTGGCATTGCTGAAACTCAACAATCATGGTATATGTTGAAGTCTAGTTGTCTGTTGAAAATCTACAGTATTAAAATCATACATCAAAGATAAGTCAAACGACAGTGTACTATATTATGTCTTTCAATGACAATGGGCACTTTAATCTTTATATTAATAGTAGTGTTTACAACATTTATAAATTTTATAAGCAGCTTTCGTTTTGACACAACTCACACAAGTTTAAATTTTTTGCTTTAAATATATTTTTAATAATACCAGTGTTTTGCTTTGTGGAATAGAATACCGTTATTTTTTAATGGACAGCTTGTATCGTCTTTATCATATCCAGGATTGTTTGTAAATCAGTAAATGCATATATCACTACGACACTATCAAATAAATATACAAATATATTTGAGAGCCTTGTTTTTTAGAGCATATTAATGACTAATGAACTAGAAATAAACAGATGATTCACAATGAAAACTTTAAAAATGTTAGTAGAAGTAGAAAACTCGAAAATCTATGTTTATTCGTTTGACAGTCTGTGCGCGTCTGACACTGTAAATTTGTGATATATAGATTTAGTATATTAGGAAAATATTATGATTAATAAAGACCAAGAAAAAAGCTAAAGCGTGATTATAATTACCAAATACTATGTACTAAATCCAAAATTTTATAATCACTATTCACTGACAGACTTTTCTGTTTGGCTAGTATCAAATGTTTACATTTGCTAATATTGGGCTCTAGTCCCAGACAATACAATACTGTTTCTTTCAATCTTATAAACAAGACGCGTAGACGTAGTAACAAGTAATTAAATCGGTGCAAAGCATATACACATTTACAAGAAAGGACAAATCTAATGGCGTATTTTAAAAACACTACATATGTAGAAATGATGACTGAAAAGCTCATAATAAACGTTTGTTATAAAACCGCGCTCGAGTGTGAAGAGACGGCATTGAATAACAACACGAGAGAGCACTGTGAGTAACGATTTGCTTGGTTTCTTGACTTGACTGTTGGTAAAAATGTAAGAATGTTCTTGTAAATTCATAGCAAACAAAAGAAACAAAAATTAGCAAGTATTTTGAACTTAATAATTCGCAAAATTTATGTTTTTAACTGTTAAACAAAATATCTCCACTGGAATCATGTAATTTGATACTTTCCCCACACCCCCTCGGGCGCTAAATTTTGGACGAGGCACGTGACCAGCCCATACGAGGGTATTTCCTAAATACCCTGGGAACGAGGTTGCAATTCTTGCTGGCTGACTATATTGTTCTTTCAATCGGTACGTCGAAAGACTCGAAATCAATGTACCTATCGACTTTTGATGATGTTGAGAGATTCAGAAACCAGTGAATCAGTTGCGCCCTCCATCCAAGATAGTTCTAGCGATAATGACGAGAACTATGAAGTTTTCAGCAGTCAAATATACGCACCGTACGAAGACGAACCACTTGCTGACGAACGTGAAGACAGCAATGAAGAAAATGAAAGCGATCTAGCAGATGAACACGCCGATATCGATGGCCTTACACCTTCAGTATTGGAAGCACGATATGAAAATACTGTATCAGTTGAATCCTGGTAAGTATTGAGATATATTTTTTATGAAAATATATATTTTATCGATCATGTTGATATATTAATTAAAATAATAACCCAGTTTCGGACTATGTGGCATGTGATGTGTATTAAACATATTTACCATTTTAACAACTCAAATTTATACTCGGATTGTCATTTTATATACATACAGGTGCAAATGTCAACAATGTCATGCTGAAACTTTAGTGGGGGCTCTGGAATTTCATTGCTGTCGAGAAGTTGTTGATGTACCAGGGAACATGGCCTTTGATGGCTCTATTGAAAAGATCAACTGTATCACAGAGCATGATGACTATGGAGCTATGATTATAATCGTGCAGTAATTCTTCAAGTTGGCCCGTTATCAAAGCACAGAGATGGATGTAAATACAAAAAGATAACTGGAGTGTCAGAAAATGAGTTAGTATACTGTATGTTTGATATTTATAAACATATTCACTGTACTTCACTTGGAGATTAAAAGACTCCCCCCTCCCTCTACCCAGAAGTTTCAGTGATATGTGTTATATGAGCTTGAGTAATATGTGTTATACTGCATTGTAATAAAGGCCTGCAAGCCATGAAGAACATATATAGGTGTGCACAAAAACAAGGGCCAAACACAAAACAGCTCTCGTTAGCTCGCAAAGGACAGAGGGGCAGTCTAGGAACCCAAATATGGTAATTTGATTCCCACTGATAATATTTATGATATGATATGATAATATTTATGATAATATTTATGAATGATAATATTTATTGTATAATTATAGATCTGAGAATTGTTCTGAAACAGTGTACCTTGTTTTGTGTTTTTAGATTTATCAGAGCAACAGCTTACAGGTGGATCATCAGGTGGCTTTGCGGGTATATGGGATGGGAGAATACTAGGCCACTCTCTGCATGCCACGGGACGAAAAAATAGATTCGCACCAAATTGGCAATAGTTGCAAATTTGATGCAAATTTAGTAGTTTGAATTTGCAACCATTGCGAATTCATCTTTGCAACTCGATAAATTCGCTTCACATTTGCCTACATCTTTGCAGGCTTGCAAATTTATTACTATATTTGCAACACATTTGCACATAGCTGCCAACACTGCATGAAAAGCGACGTATTCCGAGGTATTCACATGTCTATACGGGTTAGAAGAAAACGCATATTGCAACAGTATTCTGACGTGGAATATTATTGTGAATACGGCATAGTATTGCAGAGTATTCCAAGCGTGAATATGCCGTGAATATGACACATATTCACCTAATATTCACACTTGGAATATTATAATCTCATCTCATACGTGTTTCCACAACATAGTTTGTAAAGTTAAACATTCCTTTGAATGCTTCAGATTGGAAGTGGAATAGATAACAACATAATAAGAAGTGAATCCCTACTGCAATTTATGATGGAATTTGATGATTCAAGATGTCTGTAAACAAATTTCAGGTGTTAGCATATTATGTTTAGCTAATAGCTAGATAAAATACTTGAAAATTCCTTCTCTATTTGGATATCTCCATATCAAAAACCAAACAGATTAATACCGCAAGGCGCACACAAGAAGTCGTGGATAAAATTGTATTATAGTACTATTTATTCATTTTGTTATATCGTGCATGTATTGTATGGACACCGTAATTTACTAATTTCGTACTTATCTGAGCGCCATGGCGCTCTTTAAATATGATTTTCAATGTTGCAGATGAAATGCAGCGGTTATTTTGCTCGCTCAAATGAGTAAATTATGTCCTTGTAATGATGTAAACATTTTAGTCATTATGCATTCCCTATAATAATTAAAACTTTATGGAAGCATACGATTGAAAAGAAATATTATTTTGGGCCATTTGCATGGTTCAAACCATTCCACTCTATTTTCATGGCACCAGACCAATTTCTATTTCGATAGAAACCTGTATACTGATTGCAATGTCGGTCGAATATTTGTCTGCATATTCCTGTGGTATGCCTGTGCGCTATCATTGTTCACAGCTGTCGAAGCATACATTCTTTTTGCGAAAAATTTGAACTGCTAACGACAATAGACCTCCGACATACTTCGTACTGGATAGATTCGCTCTTTGCTTGGCGGAATTCGGATGTGATCAGACTTTGCTCGGGGCATTGTTTACGTTCCAGGTTTCCCGAGATGTAGTCGCACAAATATTTGTTCCGATTTTGCGCTTACATATAGTACCGAACAAACATTTGTCTGGTCGATACATTTTGAAACTGGTACGCTTTCGTGACGGACAAAAACTTGTACGGATAAGTGGTCAAATACTTAAACTTTTGTCTGGTAAATGAAAATCTGTCTGGTATCGTGTACACGCGGCCTAAGAAATATAAATCTTTGCATGCATGAATACGACAGACAAGGTGAATGCAATTAACTTTGCGCACCCACCAAATATGGGCATGATGACGTCAAACCAGACCTATGCATTAGTAAACTTATTTGGCGCAAAATCGCGCGCAGGTTATACCGACATCTATGCCTAATAACAACCGTTGTGTGAGAAAAGCCTACTTTAGTTAAACGGCATATTCACAGCCCTAACCAACAGAAAAAAAAGAACGAGGACAGCCCGTAAGAAGCGCAAAAGGTTCGAGAGAAGAGAAAGACAAACCAAGGCGATATCCTTACTAAAAATTCAGGAAGCTCTGGTCAGGGTCAAGGAAGAAGCAAGCTGCCACATAATGAACTTGCCAGCAAATATTATTCGCTGTCGAGAAAGTGCGCCAAGTGATAAAACATCGCATATCAGTTGTGGGATAAAACGTGTAATGCGGTATGTTCATACTGTATAATATATTCTGTATAAATGCCGTATTAACAAAAAGCAAACGATGAAACGATTATATATTTTGTTTTGCTTTGTTGAACTTTGGGTTATATAGACGCGCTAGTACACTAGTTGACGATATTAACTTAATAACAGATACAGTATTCGCTCAAACTGAATCATGTACTTAAAGCACAAACTTTCATGCTTTGTTGATTTGCTATAAACCAGTCATGCATTCTATTATTTACCACTGAAAGATTTAATTGTATTTAAGGTTTTCCATCTGCCAAACGTGATGTGTGTTGTCTAATAAAGTATTCCACTCATACAGCTAGCGCTCATTAAATATTAATCCAGAGGCGTACATTATGAGTAGACAAAGGCATTGGCAGCCGGAAAGTATAGTTGTTACGATAACCCTAATGAGTATTGAGTAACACAAAATGTTTTGGAGTTGAGTTTATCGAGCTACAATATTTGTGAGTTTTTACATAGCCATATTTCTGTTAACCTGGTAATATGCTATGTGTACTATGCTAATTGCCTTCAATTAGACAGAATAAAATAAAAAAGACTAAAAGAGCATTAGGAACATTGTATTTTTTAATGTGTTAACCATAATTAACATCTTCCAAGCCCATGTATTATTTTGTGGCTTCCGAAGGTGTGTTGCTTCGAGCCCGACCACGTGCTAATGTCTCTGAAAGACATACCCAGCTAACACTTGAACATTGTTATTTGCAGGTTGATATTAGCAAATGTGATAATACATGTAACTAAGTATTCTTACGTGTTCAACCATGCGAATTGGCGGACCTCCAAATAGAATCCCCAAATGTAGAAGGCACATATGGAGAATATCATTTGACAGTGCTCTACCGTATCCCTAGCAAGGAACCACAATTTCAAGAAACCACATTCATATCATTGTGTGCCTCATCTACACGGGATCCAAACAGAGATTAAAACATATTCCATTGTAATGGAGTCTAATTGTTGGACATGGAATACAATAAATGACAGAGTACAGGTTATTATTTGACGCTGCATTTCATGAGCAGAAATTAATGATGATATACATAGGAGATGCTCTGCATCACATTCACAAGACTGAAGGAATACTTGCATTGCAATTTAATGTCAAATACTGTATACTGTTTCGGTTTGTAGCCAAAAAGGTTATTTGGTAAAGTTTGTGAAAGTAATTTGTCAAGTCATGTACTGTAGGAATACACAAATGAAGAAATATAATTAAGACAACTTATACAGTTATACTCATATAGCACCAGAAGTTCCCAATTGTAAACAAATCAGTTACTAAAGCCAATGATGTCTTTCCAGCAGGTAAAATAATTAAGATTATTGGTGAGGAGATAGGAAATTAGGAATCTTCTTCTCCTTCACCATTTTTAAGACCAAGTCTTCTGGGAAATTAGCCAATCTTGCAACCTTAATGGTCAAAAACAAGTAAGACAGGTTTTTAATTAATCAATTAATCATACTAATAAAATAACATTTTTCAGTGGATAATGTATAGTTAAGCTTGTGAAACAGTTCTTTTACCAGAATGTCATCTTTCAGCTAGCAACCATTCCTATATTACAATGTTCCACAGTATAATATAACCAACCAGGGTTCGAATTAATTGTGAAAAAATGGTTCGTGAATTATTTTTTTTATTTTAAGAAAATTTTAAGGAATTTTCAAGGAATTTTCGCCAATTGGAAGTTAAAAAGTGGAAGCACTGCAATTTTCAAATATATAATATACATCGCAAACTCGCAAAAAAATGGAATTTTGGGTGGAATTATAATCGTTTTTAAGTACAATCTAACAACAATATCTTCAGAATATATATCCTTCATCACATTTACAAAGAACTGAATTTATTATTGTATATTTTTATCAATTTGAGAGACTTTTGATTCGTGATTTTGATCAATTTCTATGAAATTGGGTTCGTGAAAAATGAAAATTGATTCGTGATTCACGAATCACGAACCGTTATTTCGAACCCTGCCAACACTATTTTTATATTATGGAATTATAGCACACAAGTCATATAAGTGGTGAATGCTATGCATATTTTGTTCCATTTGCTTATATTGTTTGTGCAGGTTTATTTGTGGTATCGTTTGTGCAGGTATATTTGTGGTATTGCAATTCTGCAGTAAAGTATTTTATATTTCCAATGTTCATAGGACTGCTGCAGTATTTTTCAGTATACTCAGCATTGTTCCTGCAATTGCAACTTAATCAATCAGCATAATTATATTCAACTTATAATAGTTTAAACATTTTTAACTTGAAAAAACATATAGTCCAGCATGAACTTCTAAACTGTCAAAATTTTTCATCTTTGGCGGCCCATCGTAAAGATTCTATGTTTCGGCAATCAGTTCACCATCTAATCTTTGATAATAGATACAGTTCTTAAGATGTCATGCATATTCTGGTGACGTTCTACAGCATATAATTACGCAACATCATCGCTCTGATTAATTATAAATTAATCAGTATATCAGCATATATGGAATTTTAAACATTAATTGTTAAATAGTACATGTAACTTAAAAATCACAGTCTGGCATGAACTTCTAAGCTGTTAAGATTGTTCATCTTTGGGCAGCTGGTTGTTAAGATTTGATGTCTTTTGGCAATCAGTTCATTAGCTATTCTGTGCTAAATACAGTGAAGTATATATAACTAACAAAACACAGTCTGGTGTGGACTTCTAAGCTGTTAAGATTTTTCATCTTTGGGCAGCTGGTTGTTAAGATTCATAATCTTTCGGCAATCAGTTCACTAGCCATTCAGTGGTAAATACTTAAAGTTCAATGTTCATAATTATGCTACCGATGTTGTACAGTATACATGCAACATCATTGCTCCAAATCTAATTATTTGCAAATGAATCAGTATATCAGGCTATCAGCATGAAAGAAAGGTGCAACTTTAAAAACTTTAATTGCCAATATTTATAGGTGGTGTTTACAAAATGGTATTGTTTGTGCAGGTTTATTTGTGGTATTGCAATTCTGCAGTAAAGTATTTTATATTTCCAATGTTCATAGGACTGCTGCAGTATTTCTCAGTATATACTCAGCATTGTTCCTGCAATTGCAACTTAATCAATCAGCATAATTATATTCAACTTACAGTAGTTTAAACATTTTTAACTTGAAAAAACATATAGTCCAGCATGAACTTCTACAGTAAACTGTCAAAATTTTTCATCTTTGCGGCTGATCGTATAAAGATTCTATGTTTCGGCAATCAGTTCATTATCTAATATTTGATAATAGATACAGTTCTTAAGATGTCATGCATATATTCTGGTGACTACATGTATATAATTATGCAACATCATTGCTCTGATTAATTATAAATTAATCAGTATATCAGCATATATGGAATTTTAAACATTAATTGATAAATACATGTAACTTAAAAATCACAGTCTGGCATGAACTTCTAAGCTGTTAAGATTGTTCATCTTTGGGCAGCTGGTTGTTAAGATTTGATGTCTTTTGGCAATCAGTTCATTAGCTATTCTGTGCTAAATACAGTTCAGTATATATAACTAACAAAACACAGTCTGGTGTGGACTTCTAAGCTGTTAAGATTTTTCATCTTTGGGCAGCTGGTTGTTAAGATTCATAATCTTTCGGCAATCAGTTCACTAGCCATTCAGTGGTAAATACTTAAAGATCAATTTTCATAATTATGCTACCGATGTTGTACAGTATACATGCAACATCATTGCTCCAAATCTAATTATTTGCAAATGAATCAGTATATCAGGCTATATCGGCATGAAAGAAAGGTGCAACTTTAAAAACTTTAATTGCCAATATTTATTGGTGGTGTTTACAAAATGGTACTAAAGCTAATAATCAAGACTCAGTTGTTAGCCAATAGCCATTACATTATTTGATTATTTTTTTATTTTATTATTTAAAACTTTCACCCAATTACAATAACAATAAGAAGTAGAATTAGAGAATGGATTAGATTATTTTTAATTGACTCAAAGTCAAAGTAAGTTTCTTAATCGAAACCAATATTTATGTGTATATTGCAACAATGCATGATGTTCACAATCTGATCATCTGGTTGATTTATTTCAGCTAATCCTATTTATTAATTGGTTTACCCAACTCAACCTATATTCAGGCTTTGACTTAACCATGGGGTAAACATGATGCAAAAACAGGATTTGTTTTGTTCTTGTTATATGGAATCATATTGTGTAGCACTATTTCCTGTATAAATAACTAAATAAGTTTTACAAATTGCTATTTATATTAATAAAATACAAAAAAGTTGTGTTGAGTCCAACCATAAAAGCGTTGGCCTCGCACTATTGTGTGTTGTGTTTGAAAACTACTGTACAGTATGATAAAATATGACAGTCAGGGCAATGCAAACTAGCTGGCACAGTACGTACAGGTTAAGGAATGATGCATATACTGTATAACTTAACAAACACATTCAGGCAGTATAGGTTAGGGACACTAAATATTATATAACATAACACAGTCGGGGGCAGACTTCTAAGCAGTTAAGATTTTTCATCTTTGGGCAGCTGATTTTTAAGATATTTTTACATCTTTTGGCAATCAGTTCACCAGCCATTAATGAATACTTAAAATATCAATGTTCAAATTATGCTACTGATGTTGTATAGTATACATGAAACATCATTGCAGCTCTAATTATTTGCAAATGAATCAGTTTATGTAGGTATTAGCATAAAAGAGAGCGAAACTTGAATTTATAGGTGGTGCTTACATGCAATACAGTAGCTAATAATCAAGACCCCTTAAATGGCAATGCACCCAGATGCACCCTAGTACTTTATTATTCTACTCTGTCTAATGCCAGACAATTTTACTCATGAGGGAGAATGCTATCATTCAAACCATGATGAATAATACTATTTCATGAAGTTGAGACAAAGGATTTGTGCACGGTGAGCTTCATACAGGTACAGTTCATCATCAAACAAAGGTCTTCTTTTTTCAATTTCTGGCTTTGAAGTTTGCCAGGATTCCCAACTATCACATCTTGAGAGACTATGATCACACTGAAGCCTCTGTGTGATATGTTTTTAAAAATGTTACAGTAAAACTGGATGTTCTCTTGCAAGCAACATTGCAATATTAATAATAATAAAATAATAAAAATATTTATAGCATACATTGCTGTTCTATATTGTAATTTTGATAGGCAGATTGCTCTGAGGAATTTGCAAACGACATAAACAAATTGCAAGCACCAATCCAGTTGCTCGGACTATTTGTTTGGCTTCCATCTTTCTTATAATCCAATCAGAGGCTTTGTTTACAAATCTTTTGTGAATTTCAACTTGCAATTTATTTGCGTCGGTTGCAAATTGCTCAGAGCAACCTAAAACTGTCTGTACTAGTGTGGGTAGTACCAATGTGAAATTGCTGTGCTGAGTAGTCATATTACTACCTAAAATAAACAAGCAGAAACTGGATGTTTCAAGCAAGGGCCTTAGTAGTAACTAAGCAAGGGCCTTCGCTCCAAACATCGAGTTTCTGCTTGTTTATTTCAGGTTGTAATATATTACCACTCAGCACAGCAATTTCTCAGATCATGCAACCTGCTTATCAAAATTGCAATATTGCGGGACAAAATATTGCAATGTTGCACGCAAGAGAACACCCGGTTTGACCGTAGGAATGAAATGCTTCACTAACAGTTTGGAGAAGTTCTCCGAATTTTTTTTTGCTTAGGTGTGGGGACGGAAAGGGGGGGGCTTTGAGAATTCCATTTAAATTTTCTGCAGAGTTCCTCATCGAGCCCGCTGAGCAGTAAATAATCAGCTGCCGCCACTTAGTACAATTTAGTAGAATTTATAATTAGTACCATCATAGAATAGGAAATGAAGGCAACATATAGTAGTGGGCAAAGCATGCATAACCTCTCAATTTGATGACAGTTTAGTGTTTTAATACTGCCCAGAATACTGGTGATCAAAGTCAACGTGCAAAATTTAAAATTTCACACTCGAGTTGCCCTTCTATTTCCTATTCTATGGTGCCAGCCTTTTGGTCAATTATTAATATTTTGTATATCAACATACCAGCTGTGAGCTGCTGACAACATGCTGTGATCAGCCATCATGTTTTGATATTTGACGAAATTTAAACAATTCCAGGGTTTATATATTTGTATTTAAGGCAATCTGCAATTCCACCACATATAGCTCCATTCCATATCGTTATATTATTTTGTAAAACAATGCTTTCCCCCTTTCAAACAGTGGGACAAATTCTTGTTTGCAGAATTTGCAGGTGAGTGATATTTAATAAACTGATTATTACCAATTTTACAATTTGCGCGCCGCAATTTTATATCGCCAATAATGTCGCCAAAATGTCGTGAAGGAAATTAGCCATTACGAAAATTTGAAATTTCCATTCAAGATAATTTTCATTCATTACTGACTCAAGATAGACTTCTGCTAGTCTAATTTCATTGCAAAAATTTCATCACAGCTTGAAAGAGCATCACAAAATTAGTAATATTCCAAAGTTTCGTTGCGAAATGTAGTCCGTCCGAGCTCTGTCTGGCCCGTGTATATGTAAATATCTATAACCCCTTACGCCTAGCGATGTACGTAAATTTATATTATTCTTTTCAATATTTATTTACCGTAAATTTTGAGATAAGTTCAGGGGCATACAGCGCACTCAGATTTATATAAGTTAGCATGACATGATGACATAGAAAGCATTAAAAAACCAAAATATCGTCGAGTCAACAAACAATCGTTTAGTCCACCAACCAAGTAGAATCCCAATTCTCGATAACTGCCAGACAATTGCAGAATCACTAGGAAGCAAGTACTCTGATGCGCAGTTTAGCAAAACTTAGCTATATAATCACAATCACTACACATATTTGATCAAAATAATATCTTGATTATTTAATATCGACACAAAATCACTTAATAATGTACGCAAGTGTGAATACTATGCCTCCAAAAATATTCACACAATATTCAAACGTATTCTAGGTGAGAATATGAGGTGCGTTTTATTCTAAGGTATTCACATCTGAATACAGGGGCGGATCTAGGATTTTTCGCACGTTAGTCAAAATTTTATGACGTCATCGATGACGCAAAACGTGATGACG
>CACRXK020007849.1:0-10381 GCA_902702795.2 Paramuricea clavata
CTGCCCAGATTTTGTTTAATTCAATAAGGCCCCCCTTTTGATTTTTACACTCCCCTGTTGGCCAAGGGTGTGTACCTCTGTCAACCCCCTCCCCTCCCCCTCTAAACCCAACTGTATGTTGGGCTGGATTTACTGGGGGGGGGGGTGTGCACCCCCTAGCCCTTGTCAGGGGGAGTGCTATTTTTCATGATAAAGCAAAAAAATATTTTAGAGACAAAATGAGATACAGTAATTTGAGTGATATCGATAACATGATAAGAAGCGAACTGTGAACAACAATTACAATTCAAATACAGTAGTCAAGCAAGACTTGACTTGTAAGTTGATGGGCGGGTGGCATGCATGACAAACATAACTCGGCATTAGAGCTGGCAGATCAAACCCCCCTCCCCCCCTACCAGATCATGCTGGATCCATCCCTGCCACCATGATTGTTAGTGTTGGTGCTAATTAAACAGTGCAATCTTGAACGGTCTGTGCCAGGCTAGATAGAGACAATAACAAGATAACTGCAGATTTCGAACTCAAACAGAACTTCACTCGAAAAGTCAATAATTTGTACATTCCGCATGGATGTTCAAGCTCTGTGGATTATAGAATATAAACTAGGCTGTTATTACAATTTTCAAAATTGAAGTTGAAACTATAATTAACAAAAGTTCAGTGTTAAAAATTTCTTATCTTGGCCAATCTATTTTTGACTTTTAAAGCATAATTCACTGAAACATATAGATATTAATATACATCATAAACGTTTAGTCTTATATTAAACAATGTTTGAGAAAAATTCTGTCATAAAATCTTTTTTCAGATTAATCAGATAAAGAGTAAGATACCTGGCATTTCAGAATACAAGTTCTACCAACCAAAAAGAATAAAAAGATCAAAAAACAACAATAGAAATTATAGAATATTAGCTCCATTTAAACTTCACTCCTTAGCTTGGCGCCATATTGAATTTCGCGGCCGCGCTGGTAAAGGCCTGGGGACTAGGTGCTCTACCGTATCTGAAATAGCCTTCACCACGAATGATAGGTGAAATGAATGCTTCACGCCAAATCCATCATGTCGTCTTACTGCCTTGTCTTTCATCAAACACCAACTCAATCCCTTTCCATCTGGGTTAATATTTATAATAGAAGCTTCAATTTTAATAAATGAAGCACTTATAGTTCTCAGTCTTAGTTTTGTTCAAAAGTGTAATGAAATGTCGATTGATCAACATAAAATAAGCAAAAATAGACAAGGCTACAAGAGCATATCGGGAAGCCGCCATTGTCACCGTGAATCACCATAATATACAAGTATAAGGTATATAAAGATTATGTTGTCACATGCGTTGTCTAATTAATAAAAGAGAGACAAAATACTTTAGATGCTTATGTCAAGCTAAGAATATCATATTACATACGTGCAATTTTTGCACCGTCATGTTGAATAAATTATTACTTTAGAGTATAAAAGAAGGTTGTCTGCAAGACTTGATGAATATACTGGACTATTTTTAGGGGGAACATTATACTGAAAGCGACAGTGATGGCGTGTTAAATCAGTGGTAAAGTGGCCAGATCCAGCTCCAAGCGAGTGAGTTAAGATCTTTCAGCGTGAAAATTATATGTTTGTAGCCTATTTCAAATCCAGTTGTGTGTTTATACAAAGGGCTAGGAATACAAGGATTTTACAACATATTGATGCTAAGGTCCGTTCAGACAACTCCATGCAACAGCGCCTAGAGATTAGAACGTTGTTGCAACAATGTTTGATTGTTCAAACAGTACATCGCAGTGTTGTACGATGTTGGGTTGTCAGGGTTGATAATATTGTCTTGAATGTTTCATTTTGTGCACGCATGGAAATTCTCAAGCATACCTGAGTATTACGTTCCCGTTTAAACCTTGGGCACAGCGTTGGACTAAGATTTTAGCATTTTGACCGCTGTAAATTAAATATAAAGGTCGAACAAGCATAAATGATTGTGTAACCACTAACGCTACAGGGATCGAATATTAATGAATTTAATTGAGAAGTATTAAAAATTTAAATCAGTCAGCAGTGGCAGTCATCAGGGAAAGCTGTTCAAAGCACCTGTCACGTTTCGGAAAGAGATACTTAACAATCAAAATACAGTAGATGTATAACAGAGTGTTAATTTTGTTTTGTTTTACTTTTCTCAACTTGATTTTGAAAAAAAAATTATTTAATCGTAGAGGCCGTAGATGTTGCTAATGGCGCAAACTTCGGCCTCCCGTTTTTGTTTCCATTAATCAATTATAGCCTTAATAATTATTGCGAAATGTCATAGTCAAGTTTAAATTAATCATAACATAATACAGTGAGAAACCCTAATGGGGGTTGAGTTGAGTATATAATCTGTGATACGTACTCGGAGATGATATTCCGCACATCTAGTTATTAATTTATTTGCATATGGCTCATTTGAAGCCATAAAAGCGTACATACTGTAGATTATCAATAGTTCAATGTATGTATATCAATGTATATTTGATATTCTTTTAATATTTTACAGGAAATTATGTTGATCATAATTGCATATCTTCTCGTTAATGTTCTTTGTGAGGTATCAGCCAATCAGGCAGAAGGTATAATGAACCTATTGCTAAAAATCTATGCTGAAATATTGAAAAATTTACAAGTTATGCTATACAGTATTAGGTTATTAAGGTTTTACTGTAATTATATGAAATTGTATCAACAGAGAGACAAGTAATTAAGCCGAGAACTTTCTCAGCATAGCTTATTACTTTTGGCTGCAGACCTTTGGCCGTGGCAACGAGTTTTAAAATGGGCAGTCTTAGTAGTCTTTTTTCTTAAACTCTAAAGTGGTTTCCTTATGAATTTTATACATCGCAACACAAACATTTTGGCGCTGACAATTCTTCCTATTCAGTGGCGTAGAATGACGAAAATGACAAGATGGCAACATTAACTATAGTATAATAGTTTTGTTCGTGGAAACACCACGTAAATTTATTACTGCAAAGCTTTCGATCCGTGCTAATAATATGTGACTTGTTTAATTCACACGCTCTTTTTATATACAAAAGTGTCGTGATCTGTTGGTTCGATTCGCGTCATTTGAAATTTAATTAAACGGCACATCAATCAAGTCATTTCAAATGTTCAAACGTAGTGAAGTGATTCCAATTAACGCGCGCGCATCCAGGACAAGAGAAATTAAAAGCAAAGAGCCTGGGAACGAGGTTGACTAAAGAGAGCACGCCACGTAGGCCTACTGTCTAATGGCTTTCCCTCCTGATCTATAGTATTGTGCTTCTCGATTTCAATTGACTCTCTCATTTTGCGAGAGAACTTATGACTATCAATCGCCCAAATGGTTGCTTCGTCCCATTTTATACGATGGTCGTAAGTCCAAGTATGTATACAAAGAACTTATTGACTATAGTATATTGGCGCGGCACAGATTAATGAGCTAGCAACTAAATAAGGGGATTTACATTTATTTGCCTGTAAATCTTTCCCTAATCCTAATGCTAACCTGATAATGACCATTGCATATTTGGGTGAAATATTTGCGCCGTGATCCTGTGACTATGGACGTAACATGCATATCCACAATAATCCAAGATGGCGGAAAATATTTCGAGAACTAAAGCAACATTTGAAAAATCTGTAAATACGTTGTCCCCATAATTTCCAAATTAAGTACCTTTCGAATGAGATAAACTAAATTTGTATTACCAAATCCCTTCAATGAAACGTTTAAACGACATTAATACCAATAAAGAAAACAAAAGTCCGACAACCACCATGGGCACGAATAAATGCTGTCAAAATTATAGGCTTTTGTTGAATGTTATTACTTCAGTCAGAAGGTTATGCTTTCACCCAGATGTCACGGTGTGTTGTATATATGTATGCCTATAAGCAGGATAACTAAAAGTATCAAACCTAATAATACAAAAATTCGAAAGGCTAACGGTCATTCGCTAAGGAAAAATCGATTACACTTTTGGTTCATTTGGATAATAATTGGATAGGAAATTTTTTCCTGGGCAGAGAAAACTGAAATTCAGTACTCTGTAATTTATGCACGAGGCGGAGGTAGGCCTACAGTGAGTGTTTTCTTGTTTCATATTCCTAATAATCAGAATGCGTTCCACTTTGATGTCATAATAATATTAGTTTAAATTTGACTGTTGAAGTAATTTTGTATATATTCTACAGTGATCACGACCAAGTCAGGTTCGATACGAGGCATAATCCAGTCCTCCGGTTTATCTGGAATCAGAGTCCAGAAGTTCCTCAATATTCCGTATGCTGAAGCTCCAGTTGGTCAACTAAGATTTAAAAAACCTCAACCTAAAATTCCTTGGAAAGGTAATGTTTCAATTTGCTTCATTATCTATTTAAGGCAATGATTTAAGTTATAGTACAGTTTTAAACACATTTATGTAAATCAGACACCATTTTCGCGACTCACGTGTTGAATCTTCGTGGCCCGGTAAACATGTTGAAACAAGGCATGCACGGGAATTTGTTCTTTTTAGTTTTATCTGGAAAAAACCCGCCAGTTTTTCATTATAATCCTCAACTTTTCAAAATTCAAACAGTACGTATGTTTTTAACTAGTTTTTAGCCTATCTTTCAGTGAGTTTTTACGTATTTAATACGTTCAGTGGTATATCTAATTCTGATACGAAATGTCAATAGTTGAATGTTTAACTTTTGAAAGTTTTTCACACCAATTTTCATAACAAAACTAAATTTATGGATTAATCAATGATTTATTGTGTGCTCAATTTTTCGTATTTTAAATATATATCTTTTATTTTCATCTGAGATAAGTAAAAAGTATCTGTTTGATATGCGTAAGCCAAAAACTCATTATAAATTTGGTTGAAAACGAGGTTTACCTAAATTACTTAAAATTTTAGAAAACAGTTGGGAGCCACCCTAAAATAATTGATGGTTTTTGATTGGCGAACAGCCAACTGTGAAATCGGTCATATTGACTTAATAATTATCCGCGGCCGCTGAACGCAGTTTGGATTAAGAAATTCTTAGGGCCATTGTTGCTTTGGGGGGACCTCTAGGACTGGAGCCCGGGAAAATGCCTTCCCCTCTCGGCGGCCCTGCATGGCTTTCATTCCTCTTGCTCTCGTTTGACCAAAGCAAAGAGTTTACCTACTTCCATGCAAAATCCTGCGTGCCAAACCATATCAACTCTACCGTGTTTGATGGCTATTACAGTAAGCTCACTGACAACCAGTGTCGGCCAAACAGCGCCTATTTGGGGGGACGTTTTCAACGAAGCTCAATACCGTATTTTTCATCTAAATGCAAACATGATCATCAAAACATGATACAGCTGTCACAGCTGTATAATGCTATTCCCTCATGCTCTTTCTGGTACCGATGTGAAAAATTTGTGCGACAGAAATGATGCAAAAAATTGCTTCATACAGCAATTTGTTTTGGTCAGTTTGGATGAACGCCCAGCAAATTAGCATATGAGTGAATTGAACTACTTGGAGGTGCCGCGGTGGATAAACCTCGCGCTTTTAATCAAGAATTAAGACATAATACGACTTAATGTATTTTAGAGCTGTGAAAATGATTAATTTACGGGTGCTGAAGCCCCATCCAGTGTAAAAATTTCTTTACTTTGCCTTCTAGACAGCGCTCAAGAATCAAGAATTGTGGGGATGGGGCTTAGGCTTCCCACTTTTACTTCTGGGGCTATGGCCCCGCTAGCCTCCTCCTGTTTTGCCTCCTCTGCTCACAACTGGCCTTCTTTCAATTAGTTCCTACTAAGAAGGCAAGAATACTTTCAACAGAAACGTGTTTTTTATTTATAGGCATATTAAATAGTACCGAAGATCTAATCGCATGTATTCAACCATGGAAACCTATAGTGACAATGACTGAAGACTGTTTAATACTTAACGTGTGGACACCATTTCCACGTCCTCAGAATGCGAGTGTTATGGTAAGATATCTGTTTGTTTAAAGTGCGTATGACTGTGTGGTGGCTTTTTATCGATCTTTAACTTCATGTCACGTGTATGAGATATCGATTTACGTTTTCTTTAGCGAACTTAGGAAAGGCTTAATTAATCTTATACGGAGGCGTGACATAAAATAAATTTTACACTTTTAGTAAAACGACAAACATGTTAACTACCGTTGTATTGGACACTTAGTAAAAATGACATTCATAATACGGAAAGGGAAAAGTTCCCGCGGCAATTTTAGGCATTGTCCTCGCTCTTTTACGGACGGCCAATCGCATATTATCACATCTTGTATTGCGAAAAATGCCTTGTTCAAAGTTTATTTCATTATTTGTTAAATGGACGCTACTTGCCCCTATTGTTGTTCTTGTTGTTATATCGTTTTCGTCGTTGTCGTTGTTGTTGTGCCTGCCAATCGATTTCTGCATATCCTATAAAGGAGTGCATCCATGGTTTTTCCATGATATAATACAGTATTTCGTTGCCTTACACTCAAAACGTAACTAACAGAAATACCGGATTGTTTTCTATGCAGGATTGCGTGATCCATGCACGCGTGATGTTTCCAGACTTTCGGAAAGCGTAAAAAAGCTCAAGCCGCCTGACGAGAGATTTTTTACGTTTTCCGAAAGTCGAGAAACATCCGAAGTGCATGGATCACGCTATCCTGCACGAGAAAACTAGAATATTATATTGTTACATAAAATAACTATAAAAAAAAATCGTTTAATAGCTAACATACATTGCAGTCTGTATACGACTGCATTACATGAGAGCGAATGATAAACTGGTGAATGGTCAAGTTCATTCACTCTCTGTACTTAATAGTTATTGTAGACCTTTGTTCACTGTTTTGGTAAACTTGCCGCTTGCTTAATATGCTATAATTATTGTTTATTTCACGCATTGAAATGTTTTCGTCAATTTGAAGACCCTGCGGGAAGCATTTAAATTTTCCGTGAAGGATTTTGTCCCATCCTGCACCCCCGTGCAGGATTGTCTCATCCTGCACGGGTATTGACCCATTAGATTGCGTGTTTCACTGTAGTTAGGCCCTATATTATATAAACAATTATACTGATAGGTCAAGTGAATGGCGCACTTTATGTTTCCGCTAGGTTTGGATACATGGTGGATCGTTTGCTGCAGGATACTCTGGCTTGTATGAAGGTACAAATATCGTAGCAGTCGGTGACGTGATAGTGGTGACGATCAATTACAGATTATCAGCTCTTGGATTTCTCACGACTGGAGATAACAGGATTAAAGGTACCTCATTAGTTCCACTAATTGTAGTAGCATTGAAGAATTGACTGTTCCCCGTCCACAAGTATAAAAGAAATAAATTGTTTGGAAGCAAAACCTATAAAGGGATGAAGGAACTCACTCGCTAAAAACAGATGCATGGGAATTTTATCTGCGCTGGTCAGTAAACAAGTTTTTGGGCTTTTTTAGCAGTAGATTTTAATTCGTTTGATCAAAGGTTATGGAAACTTTCCCTGAATAAAGCACTTTAAATTAAAATCGGACAATTGTAAAGTATTTAATTCTACAACGAAATACCGGCAAACAACTTGCATTTTGCAAGATTTTTTCACTCCCTGCAAATTGAAAAACTAAACATACGGTCGGTTTAAAAAATTTTCATGCATATATCTGCTAAACACCAATTTATAACGTTTATTTATTAAGTCCTTGAAAACACTTAGTACAAAAATCGTAATTTTGCTAAAAATAGGAAAATTAAAAACTACATATACATTAGAATCAGTTAAAATATTGCAAAAAAATTCAATCTTTACGAATGCTACGAAATGGGAAGGATATTTTCCTAAGTACTTTACTAGTTTGATATGACACGCGTCTTCAGTGTAAGGCCTGTACTTGTTTTTAATCGATGTTTAAGCGATCTTGGCAGAGCAACTTCACACATCCGTAAAATCGACAGTTTTGGAACACTGTCTATATATTATTATTATTTAATTTAATTTAATTTAATTTAATTTAATTTAATTTAATTTAATTTAATTTAATTTAATTTAATTTAATTTAATTTAATTTAATTTAATTTAATTTAATTTAATTTAATCATTTGTCACAACACAATTATTACGCATACATCTACAATAAACTGAGGACAGAAGTGTGACTGGGGAAAGGAACGGGACTTGCGTCCCAATTGACACCTGACCCTAACATTATAACTATATAGACTTTGCTGCTTGTTGCACACCGAGCACAATGACTTTTCTCATGATTCGTGACAAAAGTACTGCATGTACACATCATGTACAATAATTATTATTATTATTTATTATTTAAGTTCTTTGTATGTTTGCATGGCGATAAAACATATAATAGTTTTAAGTTCTTTATATGTTTGCATGGCGATAAAACATATAAAGTTTTGTTTGTGGAGACACCACGTAAATTTATTACTGCAAAGCTTTCGATCCGTAAGCCCGGATCTTCATCAGTGCTAATAATATGTGACTTGTTAAATTCACACGCCATTTTTATATACGAAAGTGTCGTGATCTGTTGGCTCGCGTCATTTGAAATTTAATTAAACGGCACATCAACCACGTCATTTCAAACGTAGTGAATAACTAGGTTATAATCCTACTATTCTTTTTAGAAATCATGCATTTGGGGAAAAAAAGACTGTTTAAGGAGGCTCCCTAGAGTTTCCAATATATATATGTGAGTGTTTAAAACTAAAACCTACTTAATTAATTTAAATCTAAAAAACCCCTTTTTTTTGCACGTCATGCTGTCATGGTAACGTGAAGAGTAACGACTGTGGGTTAAAATTACTCTTTTAGATAAGAGGAAACATGCACTGGCTTGTGCAAAAAAAAAGTTTTTTTAGATTTAAATTAATTAAATAGGTTTTAGTTTAAAACACTCACATATTTTAGAAACTGTAGGGAGCCTCCTTAAAGTGATTAGTTTTGCAGACATAATTATTGAATTTACGTGGTAATCTTAAGTCATAGTTTGATGTATATGGATTTGGAAACAAGTCGACTGTCCGTCATTTTATCGTTATTCATATTTTGTCTAAAGAATTTGTCACAAAGGCTTTCACGCCGGTCGTACAGAATAGTGATACCCGTAATCTTTAATGCCTCGCCATAACTTGAAGAGGGGACAATGATCTTTAATGCGCGTTTCTGGATTCGTTCGATGTCTTCAGATAAAATTTTTTGAATGTTATAATGTATGCCAAACTTGGCAAGTATCGGTCTTATTACAGTAATGTACACAACGATCAAAGTCTTCGTCTCGGCATTAGACCGTTTTAGTAACGTTAACCTCAGCATATACAGTCGTTTACTTGACTTTTTAACGATATTATCCACGTGTAGATTCCACTTTAATTTTTTAAAGTTATTTTGGACCACGAGACCTAAAATCTTTTCCGATTCGACGAGCTTAATTGGGTTACCAGACACAGTCAGGGGTTCAAAAAATCTTTTATCTTTAGCAAAATCGATTATTACTGTCTCATTTCGTAGCATTTTGCCGATTTATTTTTTATGTTTGTGGTGTTACTCTGAGTCTGCATCCACACCTGGCAAACTGAAAATTTTAATTGCTTGACCACGGTGGTAGTCGAACCCACGACCTTTGGGATACTAGTCCAATGCTCTACCAACTGAGCTATACGAGGCCAAGTCGGTTCGAGGTCACCAACATCATAATTACTCGCGTACATAACACCAATACACAAAAGTATAATATCTTAGAGTACATTGGTATCGAAGGAACAAGGCTCAGTTCCGAAATATCACCAAGTCGAACTCGCGTAGCTCAGTTGGTAAAGCATTGGACTAGAGTATCCCGAAGGTTGCGGGTTCGACTTTCACTGTGATCAAGCAAACTTTTCAGCTTAATTGCCCGGTGTGGATGCACACTCAAAAAACAGCACAAACATCATATTCACCTGAGTACATAAAACCAGCACACACAAAAATTATCGTATCTAGAATGCACTGATATCGAAGGAACTAGACTCAGCTCTGAAATATAACCAATTCGAACCGACTTGACCTCGTAGCTCAGTTGGTACAGCATTGGTCTAGTATCCCAAAGGTCGCGAGTTTGACTAGTACCATGGTCAAGCAAACCTTTCAGCTTCCCGGTGTGGATGCACACTCAAAAAACATCACAAACATCATATTCACCTGAGTACAAAACACCAACACACACAAAATGTATCATATCTAGAATACATTGATACCGAAGGAACTACAGTGGACCCAGTTCCGAAATATCACCAACTCGAACCTACTTGACCTCGTAGCTCAGTTACCCCCCCCCCCCCAACTTTTTTAGAATTAACATGTTTGGAACATCAGGTTGGCCATTCGGAAAATTAC
>CACRXK020007849.1:10992-21931 GCA_902702795.2 Paramuricea clavata
CCCCAACTATACATGCCAGCTACGGCCCTGGGTAGAACGTACAAAGTTGTCCTTCAGTAGCATTATATGATTGTTGTCGGTAATTCAATTGAGGCCAAAAGCTACTGTTTTCACAAATAATTCACATTGTCTATGATGATGTCGTAGACGACGAAAGCTAAGACAAGTGTTTTAAACTTTTTATATTTTCATAGTTTTATATTAAAATTTGCCGCCTAAGTTAGACTTTACTTTACTTTTAACAGAAGCTTTTGGCCTCACTTGAACCGACAAGATTCAGTTGGTAGAGCATTGGACTAGCATCCCAAAGGTCGCGGGTTTGACTCCCACCGTGATCAGGCAAACTTTTCAGCTTGCCCGGTGTGGTTTATGTCAAATGATTTTAATAACGTCAAAATTTCTCGAGAACTAAGCAATATTTGAAGAAGTTGCAAGATTATAGTTTTTCACGTAATTTCAAAAGTTCGTTAAAATAATGAAAACAAATTTTTTATTGTCACAATGCAATATATTCTTTAATATTGTTTCTCTGTGATTCTCAGGTAACCTCGGTCTATATGATCAACGTTTGGCGATGAAATGGGTTAAAGAAAACATTGCATATTTTGGTGGAAATTCAAAATCAATCACCATATTTGGCGAGAGTGCTGGAGGTGCGAGTGTCTCAGCACATACGTTATCTAAAGGTAGCTGGGAGTTGTTTGACAGAGCTATCTTGCAAAGTGGAAACATGCTTATGCCGTGGGGTGTTATGACAGACTCTCAAATCAAAGATGGATTAAAATGGTTTCTAGGAAAAGTGAATTGCGACAATGATGAAAATTTGTTGGAGTGTCTACGAAATGTGACTGAAGACAAATTGAAGAGCGTGGCGAATAGCAAAGAATTTTGGTCAATATGGACTGGCCCTAATGTTGATAGAGAATTCATTTCTGATAAACCACAAAAAATATGGGAAGACGGAGACGTGAAGAACCAAGAAATAATTATTGGAGTTACTAAAGATGAAATGTTTATGGAGCTGCAACATTTATTGCTAAAGTCTACGAACATAAGCTTTTATTTGAAACATTTCGAGGAATCACTGAAGATGCATTTCAAGAATTCATCCAAAGCGGTGTATGAGAAAGCGAGAGAATTGTACAAACCGAAATGCATTCCTTCGTATTTGGAAGCGTTAAAACCGAGCGTGGCATTTCAATCAGACCGAATATTTATTTGTGGGAGCAGACAGGAGGCTAAACTAAGATCTAAACTTATGAATACAACAAATGTTTATGTATTTCAATATTCTCACGCTTCTTTGGTAAACTATATCCCTTTGCTGTACCCTTATGGAGTATTTGGATTTGCAGCCCATGGCATCGATGTTATGGTAAGAAATTCTACTTTTTACACCAAGATATTATGGTAAGAAATTTTGCTTTTTGCAGGAAAGAGCCGTGCAGTGTTATCAAAAAGGCTTTCTGTCTTCGTTCTGGTTTTTCTTTTGTGTCGCAAACGTTTCATCAAGGCATCGCAGGCTCATGGTAGATTGCTTAAGTTACTGTATCTATCTATCTCCACTCTGCAGTTCAGTGTCAAAATGGCGGTCATTCGTTGAGTGGGCAAAACATTGGAAACAGTTTTCCCGTTAAAATTTTCAACGAAATGTAACGGTTTTCTATGGATTTTGCATTGTTTCAAACTCTGGACATTCTTGCAAGTTTAAGTAATGCCTTTTTGTTTGTGCAAAGGCTCCGAAAATCCGTAATTTGTATCGCGGTTGAATTCCCGTAAAACGTGAATCATAATATACTAAGTATGAACAAGCCAAGGGCATGTTGAAGATAAAAGGTTAAACTACCCAAAGTAGTTTTAATATATAACTACTATAAATGTCCGTTTTAGACATCTTTGTTTGTTCAATTGCGTTTTCTAGTTTACAGTTGGACAAATTGGCCGTATTATATTGGACAGATAAGAAAACGTCTTTAAGAATGAACTTTAAACATGTGTTTATGAATGCTGCCTTAATCCTTACCCTGATCGCGGACCCTAACTCATAAACAGCGAGATAGGAATTCTTAACCCTCGCAGACAAAAGGAATTAACAGTGGATCTTCAGACAGAATAGTACATTTGAAAATCTACTTATTTTGAACAACAAATATCATGCAGTAACTAATATATAATGATTTCCATTGTATTTTAGTCAGTATTTGGTGCGCCAATTAACGATACAAGGTTCCGGTCTGATGATCGAACACTCTCTATGAGAATGATATTGTATTGGACAAATTTTGCTAAAACCGGGTAAGTGTTTAACGTCTATTCCGATGGGTGCGTTTTGTCAAGCGTTATACGGTTTAGAGTGCGTAGAAAAAAGTTAAAATCAGTGCAATTAATTTTTAAAACGGCTAATTACAAATATATATTATCTCCTTTCAAAATATAATTAGAGAGTTTCAGATTTGACTAACTCACTATACCACCACCGCTCCAAGCAGTGAATTCGATAATGAAAATCCAATTTCCAGTGATCCAATTTCTTAGTGCAAAAGATACACAATATACGCAAATCCCAGCTCCTCTTTTACCTCGTCATGATCGGCTGCTACAGAACAAACCCATGCAGATGGCAGAAAATATATCACGAGTCAACGACTCAAAGTGTCTTTGAATATTGTTAATTAAATGAATTTGGCAAATATTCACGAGTTTAGATACCTCACTCAATAGGACAGACTATATATCTGCCTCGTACCCAGGCGCTTTGGCTTGAACGTTTACGTCATTAAGCGCACGCGGAAAAACGAAGAAAAATCGATCAAATCAATCCACGTGGCCCACGCAAAGGCCACGCAAGCCAGAGAACAGTACATAGCGCCTGGATAAGAGGCAGACTATATATAGGAACGCTTTTAAATTCGCTGATGCAAATTTCGAGCGATACGTATTTTAGACCTGGATGGGAGCAGCAATGAAATATCTCATGTTTTCTTATACAGTGACACCAATCTTGGCATGCGGAAATTACCGCTGTTTATAAATACAGATATAAGTGCACATTGCAACAGCCCAGTCACAAAGGTTTTGCTACGTACCAACTCCCCACTAAGGGCTTATTCATATACAAACCCGGTTTGCCGGGAAGTTCGCCTAATTATTTCTTTGCTCGTGACTGTTTTTATCCCCCCCCCCCCTGATATCCCGTCTGGGTCTTTGTAGTATTTTCCTACAACGCCGTTCTATATATGTATTTAATAGTAGAGATCAGCATCGACGAAAATGACCATATACTGGCCAGGTAACTTGACTGAGATCCCGCCTCGCGCAAGATGAGGTCTCACCTAGCCAGGCTGACCCTCTTTTCTCATATGAGCACAATTTAATTTCTAATTCCACTTCTTTTATACAGAGATCCAAATTCCGGCACCAGAAAGTTACCGATTGTGGTAGACAAGGTCGACACTTTACCGCCATGGCCTCAACATAACGATAGTAATGAAGAATTTCTGGACATGGAAAGTTTTTCTCAGATGACCGTGAGAACAAAATTACGTGAAAAACATTGTGAATTTTTGAGTGATCCTGAAGGATTTATTGAAAAAGCCACGAGTGGTTCAACGAAAAATGTCATGACACTGCGGGCTTGGCTTACCATGGTGGTATTTTATGTCATTTTTTATTTGGTCAACTGAACCTTTTTGTTCGAGGACAACAGTAATAAAAATACGTTGACTATTGGTGTAATTACAGTGCAACGTACGTAATACATATAAAGATTTCATTGTCATATATTTTGTAGTTTACTCTAGCTTCATGCACAGATTCTTTTACGAACTGTTTGTTATATAGGCCGATTCAAAAAATGGTTGTCATTCTTTTTTAATTCTAAAATTCATTTCAAGAATTTTCAACCAAGGTAATCAGTAATCATTCATTTCTTCAAGACTAATAGATTATCAGTTTTACAAAATATAAATGTAAGACACCGTGTATTCTCTTTGAGAAATTATATCTTAAAAATACCAACGTTTGTGCTAGATTTACCAAACAATATATAGCCAGGTGATACTTGGTGATGTTGCTTTTGCACCTTTCAGAGGGCTATCAGTTCGTTTTGCATGTGGATTGTTTTCAATCTAAACTCTTGCACTTTCTCCGCTAAAATTATTTATTCGCGTATAAGATATACAATAATGGACAAAAATCATGGGAACTGTTTTTCGAATCGGCAAACAGAGGTTGTTTTACATATATTCAATTTGTCAAAGTGGTGTTCCATTGTTTGTGGGTGTCTGTTGTGCAAGGAATCAGTAGACATTCTCCCCTGTATACGATTGTTAATAGGACAAAAGTTATATTATAATAATTTTCATACCAAAAAAACTAGGTATAAAATAGACTTGTTTTACCATGGGACTGGCTGCATGGTGACCGTGTATGAAACTCCTAAAGCCTGTTCCACTTCAATCGTATCGTATACCGAAGCGCATGCAGCGTATGTTTTTGTTCCCTAAGTATAGTGTGGAAATAATGACTTCGACACAAAAGTAAATGCCACGATACGCTACGATACGATACGGTTGAAGTGGAAAACAGGCTTAACGGCCCATACCATAGAATAACAATTTAACCAGAAGTCCCACTCTCGACATATCAAAAACTGGATGATTACACTTGTATAGCGATCCGGAAACGAGTGCGTTGTATAAATTTGTGTATATGGTTTGGCCGCGCTCGTTTCAGATAGCTAAACTGACAAGCGTTTGGTGATCGAGTGGAGCTTCTTTTTAAATTGTTATTCTGTGTCCATACAGACGCAGATCGGACGCGATTTGGCAAATGTGATGCGAATTTTCAATGACATATAACTTTAATTCGGCATATCTTGTAAAATTTTTATCCGTTGACGGTTTTATTTGTTTTTAAAAACTGAACCTTCGCGTCGCGATCGCGTTGTCCAATCGCGTTCGGTCTGTATATATATAGGGGCTACGGTGGCCAAGTGGTTAGCGCACTTGCCTTTCACCTCTGAGGCTGCAGGTTCGAATCTCACTAAGTACCTTCTCAGTGCGACTCGAACCCAGTCCTCATGTGAAAAGAGTAAAAGTCAACGCTCTGCCGAACGCCGTGGGTTTTCCCCGGGTACTCCGGTTTCCTCCCACAGGGAAAAGTTGACAGGGTGGGTTAGGTAAAAAGGGCCCACAGTAATTGGCATATGCTGTTGTGGTGACCCTGCCCTAGTTGGCGAAGCTAATAAAAAAAAAAAAAAAAATATGCATGTGCATTTAAGGATTAGTGTCACCCTATGGTATCGCGGGCTTTCGTTGTAAAAATCTTACACATGCAACAACTATATAACGCGATAAAAATACATGTCCAATAAGAATCAGATAAATTAAAAGAAGCAAGGATATATATTCTTAATAAAATTAGGCCTGTTTCAAATGCGCCGAACACATTCAAAACAATAGAGAATCAGATGAAATGCCTCATTATCTATTGTTTCTAATGCGTTCGGATACTTCAGCACATGAGAAGCGCGACGTTTGAAACAGACCTTATTGCGGAAAATTATTCCTTTCAAACCGGGAAATTTGTGCGATTTTAATTAATGCCATAACCCAGTATTGGAATAAATCCCGGTGGGGTTTTAATTTCAGTTCGTAACTGAACAGTTTGGTTTGAATGATCTGCAATTCCTTGTTCTTGTATTTTTTTGAAAATGGCTCCTTCAGCCTGAAATGCATGAAAAACAAACGAAAGGGATTTGAATTAAGTATTCTGCAACGGAATCGCAGAGTTGCTGGTGTGATTCCTGCCAGAGGGCATATGGTTGCGTTTTTCACAGCTGCTCTTGGTTAGGTTTAAATTAATGTATTTACACACAAAAGGGTGGTTAAAAACGAACCCTATAAGCTTCAACAAACACTTTTTAAACAGACTCCGTATTTTTCACTTTATCCCCCTATAGACCCATATTGCACTGATGTCCCAAATCCTTAAGGTTCTTTTCCACTTATCGCAAAAACCAACTCGCAAGCTCGCTGCGAGTACTTTCATCCAATCACAATGCTCGAAAGTTTATTTTAATTAGATGTGATCACTCTCAGTGAGCTTGCGAGTTGGTTTTGCGATGGGTGGAAAAGAGCCTTTAGAGTGTCCCCCTGATGCTCCCCAACAATATCTGTTCGGGTACAACAACCACATACAGCGCAAAAATTAGCCATTCTAATTACAAACCATTACAAAATTTGCTTTGTTTACAAAAGTTATATTATGCATATAGATGTCATAGATATTGCTAATTTGTCCTCCAGATGCACATAACCGGCTCTGTGATTAAAAACGAAGAAATTTGGCGGGGCTTCCTTGATAAGAAAGTTTCCTTGGATTGCGTCACATGCATGTATAATATAACTATTTGCCTTTTTACTAGTACACAATGTGTTGTTATTGTCTCATTGGAAAGATCATTTAATACTGACTAGAGTAAAGACCTGGTCAGACGAGAATAAAAATTGATGAGAGGAGTTGTGAAGGGAGAGTTTCCATTATGGGTTTTCTCAACTCTGACGGCTCCAGCCAAACGAGAACAAGAGTTAACATGAGAGCTCACTATACGAGAGTTTAGTTACTGGATATTCCCGCGCGCGTAGCGAATTAAAACTTTCAAACTCTCATCGACTCTCATCAAAATAATATGTTCAAAGATGGCACGAAGTTGATGAACTTGATGAGTGTGCAAGAGAGTCAATGAGAGTTTGCGGTGAAACACAACTACACAAGCGAGTTTCACCGCCAACTGAATTCGACTGAATTCAACTCTCTTTACACTGTAACGTTGCAACTCACCAACACTCTTTGTTTCGTACGTTTCGAGTTATTCAACTCAAGTACAGTAATGTATATAATTATGCAAAGTAACTTAATTAATTAATGACTTGCAATTGAAATCCATTTCATCAATGGCGGAAACGTTTCCTGAGAAATGAACGTTGTCGACTTCGTATTAATCACTAAACATGAATAATTTTTGGTGGTTCACTGATATATTCACTCAATTATAAAGATGATATTGCACATTGTCCAGTTAATAAAAGTGCATGAGATCAGTAAAAAATACATGCTCATATGTCAGGCTAACAATATCATTTTACATTAATTATCTGAAATTTGTGCACCGTCATGTTGAATAAATTACTACTTTGGAGTATAGAAGATGGTCCGCCATTGATGAATATATATAGGATTATTTGGGGTAACATTATATTCACAGCGACAGCGACAGTGATCGAATGACGGCGTGTCCGAATCAAGTGGTAAAGTGGCTATAGATTCAGTACAGAGCGACTGAGCGGGTACATGCCGGGTTAAGTGATCCTTTAGCGTATATGTGATTTCAAACCCGCTCTGCGTGTTTATACAACAGGCTTCGAATGCAAGGATTTTACAACATATTGACGTCCGTTTGACAACTTCAGCATCGCCCAGAACGTTGTTGCAACAATATTTGAGTAAAACTGATCACCAGCCAATACACACAAATTGTTCAAACAGTAACATTGCAGTGTTGGACGACGTTGGGTTGACAATATTGCCTTGAATGTTTCATTTTATACATGCGCGCATGGAAATTACCAAGCATAACCTGAGTATTATTACCTTTGCGTTTAAACCTTAGGTAGGCCTACAACCTTGGGCTAGGAAACTGGCTTTCAATCAAAATACATTAGAAGTAAGGCTATGTGCACACGGGCGTCGTTTTCGAGCGTTTTCAAAAACGTTTTTGTCCCTTTAATCGCTTTGATGCCCTGTTCACGTGGTTCAAAGGAAAATATCTCCAATATATTAAATAAACTACAGCTTCAGTCGTAAATTAATAGTTTTCGCATCCGTTTTAGCGTGAAAACGCAAATGAAAACGCTCGAAAACGTTACCGTGTGCACGTAGTCTTACTTTCGTTTTCTTCACTTTTCTCAACAGTTGATTTTGAAAAAAAAAACTAAACGTAGATCGAGGTCGAAGATGTTGCGAATGGCGCAATCTTCGGCCAGCATTTAGCGCTTGTTGGTATAGTAGATTCATTAGCCTTAATAGCCCTTAGGGAATAAATATCGCGACTAATATACTCTGAGATAAATTCTGCATATTAGGTTAGTAATTTGTGATTAATTTGAAACCGTAAAAGCGTATATACTGTAGATTACTAATAGTTTAGCGTATATACTGCACATTACTGTATATTTGATGTTCTCAATGTTTTACAGGAAATGATGTTGATCATATTAGTTGCATATTTCCTCGCCAATGTTCTTTGTGAGGTATCAGCCAATCAGACAGAAGGTATATAATGAATATTGCCAAACTCTATGCGGAAATATTGAAAAAATGTACAAGTTTAGCTATACATTAATAGTTATAGAATAATGGAATATAGGTTATTAAGGCTTTACTGTAATGATATGCAATTGTATCAACAGAGAGGCAAGTAATTATGTCGAGAACCGTTCTCAACATAATTACTTGTGGCAAATCTTTGGTCGTGGCAACGATGGGCAGTCTTGTTCCTAAACTTTAAAGAGATTATGTATGAATTTTACCTCGCAACGCAAATATTTTGGCGTTGACTTTTCTTCCTATTCAGTAGCGTGGAATGACAAAAATAACAACTGCATGAAAATAGCAACATTGACTGGTATATTGGAGGTTCAGATTAATGACTAATGAGCTAGCAGCTAAATAAAGATATTCACATTTATTTGTCTGCATAATCTTGCCTTAATCCTAACGCTAAATTGATAATGAGTCAATGACCGATACATATTTGGGTGAAATATTTTCGTGACCTCGCTTGTGACCTTAATTAAGGCCTGGTCTGTTTTCCGTATGGTCGTAATGCTCGTAAAAATAGAGTCACGATCTTTCTCAACGGTCAGTTTCTAATAGTTTATGCCTGTAAACCACATATAAATCATAAGTATTCTCTAGTTATAATTACTTCGCGTAAATTCAGTTCTAAAGGTGGAGTTACACGAGCAACAAAAATTACAAAATTGTTGCAACAAAATCTGATTTCAACGCATGTTAATTGAAAATGTTCACACATAAATTACAAATCACAAGGCAACATATGTGTCAACATGGACATTTCTACTTAACATGCGTTGAAATCAGATTTTGTTGCAAGTTGCATGCTGCAATTTTGTTGCTCGTGCAACTCCTCCTTAAAATGCTGTTTTTCAGCTGATTAGAAATATTTCCAGGGCTAAGCAACATTTGAAAAAAATTGTAAAAACGTTTTCCTCTAAAGTTCTTTAAAATGACACAAACTAAATTTTTATTGCCATATCCCTATAAACAAAACTTTAATAAGGACATAATATAAAGAAAACACTGAAACGTCCGAATGTTGTTACTTTCGCCAGGAGGTTATGACTTTACACGGCGCGCTTGTTCAAAACAGCATGGCGCTAACCCTGGGTTATAATTTAACCTGCTGTTTTTGTTTTTGTATATATATTTCTTCATTTTGTTTCAAACTTCAGAGAAGAAAGCAGTCTCATTGATCTACACAAGGTTTCTGAAAAAAAACCATTTCTTAGACGTCAAGCTGACCGCATGTTTTTGAACAGCTTGCTCCTCTTTGTCACGGGATGCTCTATTAATGCGAAAATTTGCAAGACCAATGGCCATAAGTGAAGGACGAATCGATCAAATCTTTAATTTGGACAGAAATTGGATACTAAAAAAGTACTACCAAAATCTCAGTAGTGCCTTCCTCTGGCCAGAGAAAACTGAATACGTAATTAGGCTAAACACGTACTGTAATTCATGCACGTGGCGGAGGTACAGTGAACTGTCCTCTTGTATCATGTACCTAATAATCAGACTTGCATTCCGTTTTGAAGTAATAATAATGTTAGTCTAAGCAATTTTGTATATATTCTACAGTGATCACGACCAAGTCAAGTTCGATACGAGGCATAATCCAGTCCTCCAGTTTATCTGGAATCAGAGTCCAGAAGTTCCTTAATATTCCGTATGCTGAAGCTCCAGTTGGTCAACTAAGGTTTGAAAAACCTCAACCCAAAAGACCTTGGAAAGGTAATGTTCCAATTTGCATTATTATTTATTTCAGAAAATTCATGGTTTCTGATTGGTTAGCAGCCAACTGTGGAATCGGTCATATCAACTCAATAGCTACAAATGTGGACACAACTGGTTTAGACTACCTTTCCCTTTATACAAAATCCTTATACCCTTATGATCAATTCTATGTGCAATCATGATGTGCTTCTTTCGCCTTCGCTTTCCCAACGCTTAATTAATGTAGAACGGGAGGAAGTACCCTGCGAGCAGAGCCTTATTTTCGTTTTTTCGGCGAGGGGGAAAGGAGAAAATAAGGCTCTGCAGTATTTGTGTTTTGCTTCGTCCAAGATTCTGGACGAAGCAACACCGCGGAAAAACGTCTGCGCATGCACCAAATTATGCAAATATGGCGGGGAATTTGAATATCAATTTCTAAAACAAAAACATGCTTATTAATTGGTCAAAAATTAGTAAAACAAACGAGAAAATATAGCAAATGGGTAGACTAGACATTAATTGAAAGCGTCCTGGCATTTAAAGTATGGAATGAAATATAATTCATGCAAAAAATTGTTGATTTTAACGGACACGACTTCGAAAATTTTTGCAAAATTATTCAAAACAAAAATTCAAACTCAAAAGTTAAGAAAACTCTCGAAAAGTTAAGCTTCTTAACCCACTCAAATTGTAGAATAAATCCTAAAGTTTAATTATTGTGAACACGAAATTTTTTTTATATTTGGCGACACAGTTTTTTTAAAGAAATGTACCTCAAACGAAAATTCGGAAATTGTCGTTGCTTAGTTGATAAACAAAATGTTTCAGACGATAAATTTGTCAACAATTACCTTTAGTTCAT
>CACRXK020007850.1:0-21930 GCA_902702795.2 Paramuricea clavata
TATTTTGTAGACACGCACCTCGCAAGGAAGCTTTATTGACTATATACTAAAACAAATTATTTCGAGTTCAGTTCACATAGCAATCTCTTAATTCGAGCAACAGTTTAATAACTATTATTTTTAACACTTGAATAATTCAAACTTATATATACGAACGAAAACTGCAAAACTTTACTTTTATATAAATAAAGCGTGTCAATTTTCGACTCATTCTCAACATGCAGGATACGCTGTTACAGCGAGTTAGTTTTTGGTGGCCATGCATGCAAAAATGGGCCGCTTATTTTGCTTACGAGTTATGTGGACGTAAAATTATTGCTGTTACATAAACGTTCCCGTGTTTAAGAGCTACATATAACCGATAAAAATTGCGTGCTCATTATAATCGCCGATCACATAGTTTTATCACAGTCTCGATCAAACTTTCAGACAAACATATCCACATTCCCTTCCCCCCCCCTTCGGACATCCTAAGACATTTTTCCTCTCCCCCCCCCTTCGGACATCCTAAGATATTTTTCCTCCCTCCCCCTTCGGACAGCAAAAATTTCCTCCGTGGGGGGGGGATATGGATCTTTTCTGGAACGACCCAATTTCCTATCATTTACTGTTCCCATAAATTTTGGAGGTTATTTAATTTCTATTTAATTTCTATTTAGTCCTTTCTCATGTAATTATATCGTTTATCAATTTATGCTTTCTCTAAAGCGAATATCTAAAGTTGTTGAGTGATTGAAAACATATATAGCGAGTTGCTTATATTTTGATTTTTGAATATGAATATTTTCATATCTAAATAGTTGGAACCTTTGGCATGTCGTGTATATATATATATATATATATATATATATATATATATATATATATATATATATATATATATATATATATATATATATATATATATAAAAATATCAAGAAATCAAAAACTTCAAAGTAATTAAATTATATTTTTTACGTTTCGGGGACAAGCCCCTTCTTCAGAATAACGCTACATCATCTCCGTCTCTTGCTTAAATAGTCTAACGTTTAGCTATACATAAATTAATTAAACCTCTTCCCTTAAATTAAGCCCACGTGGGACATAACTATTTAGTTTCTCAATCCAAAAACTGTCCCTCTCAGTGGGGTTATTAACGTCCGTGACGTCAATAACCTGCACTAAAAAATCACTTAGACCTGAATGTCCCTCCCCCCAAAAATGGGCATACAATTGTTGCCCACAAATATTTCTCTGCCCCCGCCCATATCTATTTAATGCACTCTTGTGGTTATTAAATCGCAATCTGAACGGTGTTATGGTATTCCCCACATATTGCAACCCACAGAATTTACAACTAATCAAATATACTATACCCTCAGAGTCACAATCGAAGCGATGATTAATGCAGAAAGACCGCCCCTCAACATGGCTTTTAAAAGTAGCACCAATAATAACATTATCACAGATTTTACATTTCTTCTTTCCGCACTTAAACATCCCTACGACCGTTTCCTCTTCCCTTCTCAATTTAGAACGGACTAAGTGATCTTTAAGGTTTTTAGACCGACGAAAACACACCATTGGTGGTTCTGGCATAATACTTAAAAACCTTTCAGACCAACTTACAATTACTTGCAATTCCCTAAAGATATTGTAAAGGACCCTCAATGCTGGATGATAATCTATCACAAAACAATTCCTATTACTATTCTTAACACCCTCTTTCCGCATTAACAAATTATTCCTGTCGACTTTTCTCACTCTACCAAACTGGTCATCAACAAAATCCGAATTATAGCCCCTCTTGACCAAAAAACCTTTTAGCTCGCTTAGTTTTTCCTCAAAAGCATTTTCCGAGTTACAAATTCGCTTTAAGCGCAAACCTTGACTATAGGGAATCGCTCTCTTGACATGTGGTGGGTGACAAGATTTAAAATTCAAATACTGATGTGCATCAGTAGGCTTAGAATACACATCAGTATGGAACGCACCATTAACTTTATTAATCCACACATCAAGAAAAGCAATTTCCTGTGTACTAATTTCCCAGGTAAACTCAATATTCTCATGAAATGAATTCAACTTACTGAGGAAATTGTTTAATTCCTCCTCCCCGTGAAGCCATATCATGAAAACATCGTCCAAAAAACGCCACCAAACCCAAGGTTTAAGCTCGCAAGAATCTAAAAAACGTTCCTCGAAATACCCCATAAATAAATTAGCGAAACCTGGCGCAAATTTAGTCCCAATAGCCGTTCCCAATTTTTGTCGAAACATATTTTCATCAAATTCAAAAAAATTATTTTCCAAAACCAATTTGGCAAGTGAGATTAAATCATCGACCGGCAAGTCCTTTTCTGCCTTATTCATTGCTAATCTGAGAGCCTCAAGACCTTCGGTGTGTGGTATATGAGGATATAATCCCACTACATCCATAGTGCACAAAATTGCAGTCGATGGGATATGACCTAAGTCTTCCAAACGTTGCAAAAAATGTGTACTATCCTTTATTACAGACGGCACACCTTCCACCAATGGTTGAATATGAAAATCCAGAAACTCCGACCCTCGTTCTGTAGCCGTACCACAGTTGGATATAACCGGTCTACCTGGCACATTTTCAAGCCGCTTGTGAATTTTAGGCAATAAATAAAATCTACCCAACCGTGGTCTCGGCACAACGAGGTATTCTAAGTTTTTACTAGAAATATAACCTTTATCTAACAATGGTTTAATATATATATATATATATATATATATATATATATATATATATATATATATATATATATATATATATATATATATATATATATATATTGAATGTTAAATTATCGAAACTAAGCTCAATTATCCAAACTACTCGTCTTAGTGAGACCATGAGAACGTCCATTATTGCATTAAACATGGTTCAATTAACCCCTGAACAGGGAACATATGTAATCAAAACGTTTTACGAAACAAGTACCTTGCAGCAGACTCGCGGTGCTTTTGGATTTCAGTATTAACTTTGCATAAGTAATGTATTTTCAATTCCCGGCAACGGTGGAAGACTGGTGATTTCGACCGAAAAATGTTATTTGACGAGTATGTGGCCATTTCTCTCGTTATACAGCGCAGCTCGCTGTATATGCGGGTTCAAGACCCAGCCGCGGCAGACAACATCTTTCTGCTTGCGCTGAGTATGGAAATTATATAATACACACTCTAGAACATTTTCATCTTAACATATTACGGAGTGTACAATTACACAACTTAACATAACACTTGCAGAACTAGTATTGTTCGATGCTGAATTAATATAAACGAGTATGTTTATGACATTCAGTATATATTTCATTATTTCCAGTTTTAAATCCGTCTGACCGTGTAGCTCAGTTGGTAGAGCGTCGATCTAGTAATTCGAAGGTCGCGAGTTCAAGACCCATGCAGCCGCGGCAGACAACATCTTTCTGCTTGCGCTGGGTATGGAAATATATAATACACACTCTAGAACATTTTCATCTTATATATATATATATTCATTCTTTTCATTAAATAGGGAAGGACAAATTTGGCCTGGACTTCTTGTGGTGTCTTTCTAGCCAAAACGTCTCCATAAAAGCTTTAATTATATAAATAGCAAAAAATGTATAACAATGAACTAGTGGAAAGTGTCAAGAGAAGTTCTCCCTAGAACAGTAAAAAAAGCGCTAAGAAACTTTGACATTAACACCTGTAGTTATTGTTCATCGCATTTCTTTAAAATTTCTTGTTAAAATGTAATAATCAGTTAAATTTGGCATACTCGTTTCAACCAGATATTTTCGTCTGCATTGGAAAGTTGAATTGTATGTTAAATGTGTGCTTATTCCCAGGCATGCATGCAGCCTATTACCTTCAGTTACCCTGTTATCTTATTGCTCTGCTCATGTGTGCTTATTCCCCTGCATGCTTATTACCTTATTACTCTGTTACCTTATTGCTTTGCTTATGTGTGCTTATTCCGGCCCTGCATGCTTATCACCTTATTACCTTGTTACCTTATTGCTTTGCTTATGTGTGCTTATTCCCTTGCATGCTTATTACCTGTATGCTTATGTCCATCAATATTAAGTTCCTGCTCGAGGTTATTTGCCATCAAAAACACCCATTTTACAAGAAACATCATTTTCGGCCGGCATGTTTCAGCGAATAATTCTTGTCTGCTAATTTCGCGATGCGACAAGTAATTGTGGTCTTGCATGATTAACGTTTATTAACGTTTACGTCTGCTAGCTTTCTTTTATTTTCCCTCTGTTGCAGTACGAGAAACTAGGGTAGCGAAGTCTGTGTCAGTTTTGTTGTTTTCACAATTTTTGCTGGCAAAAAGAAAGCATCCGCGAAAAATTTGGTCAGCGAGGACACTTTTCCCACCTGTTACGCCCATGCAATTTTGCAAGAAACATCATTTTCGGCCATATTTGAGCGACAAGTAATTGTGGTCTTGCATAATTAACGTTTAGTAACGTTTACGTCCGCTAGCTTTCTTTTATTTTCCCTGTGCTGCAGTAAGAGAAACATGGTAGCGAAATATATGTTTTTGTTGTTTTCACAATTTTTGCTGGCAAAAAGAAAGCATCCGCGATAAATTTGGTCAGCGAGGACAATTTTCCCACCTGTTGCGTCCATGCAATAAGGACAAAAATACCACCGCTCGCTCGCATTTCGATTCAGAATAAGAAATTGTACTTATGGATGTCAAATGTATACAGTATTCTAGCGATTTATGGCCTTTGAAAGTCAAGCGAAATTGTATTGTTATCATTTTAACAACTTTATTGGTTAATATTTATAAATATGTACAAATACATTTGAAAAATAACCAATCGGCAAAGGCGCGAACGGGACTGAAGTACCCATGCGAGGCGCCTTCCCGTTAAAATATAACGTTAAAATAACATAAGTCAACATAAGACTAAAATAGTAAATTATACTGTATGTAAAGCCAATTCTCAATGGCAAGAACAGTCACGAGACAGTGTCCATGTGCACGGGAAGTCTATGTAAAAGGATGCATTGAATAAAGTCAGGTATGTTTGCTTGAGTAATTGTTTAAATGATGAGATGTTGGAAAAGCCATGCACAGGAGCTGATTTGCAAATAGTGTTCCAGATGCCTGAAAAGCGTTTGTCTTACAACGTGGAGCTTTCATAACTAAAGGAATCTGGCTGTGTCTGGTGCGGCCATGGCCTATAAATGCAATATATTTATTGACGTTCACGTCGATGTACCCATATAGGGCCTTGTAGAAAAAGGTTAGGTCTTTGATTTCTCTGTCGTAGCATAAAGGCAATAAGTGGAGCAACTGCAATCTTTGGTGGTAAGACCTTTCTTTGCCTTTGTAACCGAAGATCCATTTGGTAGCTCGCCTCTGTACTCTTTCAAGCTTGGCTTTGAGCTTGTCCTGCGCCGGGGACCAAACTTGGGTAGCATAACATAACTGTGACTTGACAAGAGATAAGTATAATGTCCGTCTCACTTGAATATCAGTTAACAGTGGGCAAGTTCTCTTAAGAAGACCTAATAACTTGTTTGCCTTTGCAACAATTACAGATATGTGATGATGCCAGGTGAGTTTGGATGATATAGTAACTCCAAGATCTTTCTCTTGCTGAACGCGGGTTAATATGGCACTGTGCTGTTGAATTTCATATTGCTCTGCTGGCTCCAGATGTTAATGTTGCTGAGGGCTTGCTGTAAACCCTCGCAGTCAGTCAGAGACGATATGTTTCGATGTAATTTGGTATCGTCCGCGAACAGTGCTGTATTGGTACCATTTGGAATAAATTCAAGGAGATCGTTAATGAATATAACAAATAATAAGGGACCCAGGATACTTCCTTGAGGCACCCCGGAGGTAACAGGTACCCACTGGGATACAGCACCGTCGATCACAACCCTTTGAGTGCGACCGTTCAGGTAGTCGGTGAGCCAGTCCAGGAGTCGTCCAGCCACGCCGTAGCATTTTAGTTTCTCAACAAGTATTTGATGGTCAACCGAGTCAAATGCTTTGGCAAGATCAAGGTACAAAACGTCCGACTGGGTGTTATTGTCAAGATTTTGACCAATGTTGTGAAATACCGAGAGCAGTTGTGTTATACATGAACGCTTTCTCAGAAATCCATGTTGTAGTAGAGAAATTAGTTGAATAACGTCAGCTACATGTGATTGTAGACGCAGCGTTCCATGACTTTACTCACAATTGATAGCAGGGAAATAGGTCTATAATTTTCGGCTGGTTCTTTGGAGTTTTTCTTGTGGACAGGCGTGACGTTGGCAGATTTCCACTCGGAAGGAAAGCGACCGCAAATGAGAGAGTGGTTGAAGATGGTACAAAGACTCGGTGCAATTTGTTGACAACATTCCTTCAAGAGCCTAGAGGGTATCCCGTCTGGGCCGCAGGCTTTTGTTGTGTCCAGGGAATTTAGACAATCCGAGACCTCTTCGACACAAAGGGTAATGTTGGATAGTAGCATGTCTGTCTTTAAAGGAAATGAGTGGCTTGATGTAACTTCATTGACCGCATTATCAGTGCTTGGATGTGAGAACGTTGAAGAGAAATATTGGTTGAAAAGGTTTGCTTTTTCTGATGCAGTTTTAGCTGTGGCACCGTCATATGTAATTATGGTGCTTGGACTAGTCCGACGATAGAGAATGGCTTTGTGATAGCTCCAAAAATGCTTAGGGTTACTGCTGAGCGAGTCTTCAACTTTAGCTAGGTACTCGCGATGTTTTCTTTTGATGAGACTCTTGACGTTTTGAGTAGCTATGCGTAGCTTTAGCTTTTTCATTCTTCACAAATCACTCAAAATTATTAAACTAATTAAAAATGCAGTACGTTTGAACCTTGATAACTTTGGTATCGTTGGTTTTCTCTTCTTCGGCCGTATACCAGTGGATTCGTCTCACTTTTCTCTTCATTTTGATAGTATTTGGAGCCATGCAGAATATTTTATTTTGAAGGTTTTAAAGCGCAGTTTGAATTTTATTTGTAGGGCACCGTACTTTAGTACTGTGCATGTCTGGTTATATTTTAATAGTCAATGTGTGTAATAGTCAAAATAGTCAAGTGATGGATCTTTCCCATTTTGACGGTAAGTAACAAACAATAACTCTATACTGGAAGTTTTATATGTTGTTTATGTCATTATTACGTGTGTTCACCAAAAAATTTAAATCAATATGATTAATTCCTCCTGAGTTACACGTCTTGAAAAAAAAAAAGTGAGGACGTCAGCATTATTTTCGAACGCCTTCAGAACTGTATTAAGGCCCGTTTACACTTGCAATTTTTGCTGCAATTTCTAGTGTGATTTTTTCCTTCTGATGCATGTGAACGAGTAGATGAGTTACGAATGTTCGGAATACGTGTACTCTCATCTGAACATTCATAACTTATTCACTCGTTCAAATGCATCAGAAGAAGAAAATCGCACCTAAAATCGCAGTAAAAATTTCAAGTGTGATCGAGCTTTTTATACACAAAATTTATTTAAAAATTATTGGTTAAGGTTAAGACGGGACTTCTTACTTGATTAAACAACTGACTCAAAGTTGCCTTTATTTTAGCTAAATTTTATCAGATAACATAGTTCTGAAGGCGTTCGAAAATAATGCTGACGTCAGTACATTTGTTTTTCAAGACGCTGTAACTCAGGAGGAATTAATCATTCATTCAAAACACTCGTAATAATGATATAAACAACATATAAAACTTCCAGTATAGAGTTATTGTTTGTTACTTACCGTCAAAATGGGAAAGATCCATCATTTTGTAATAAAATATGCCGTCAGACGTCCATGTTTATAAACAGTCGCATGGCTACCATCGGAAAATATTGTAATGTTCCAGTATATTCCGGGAAAATGTCGTGATATTCCGTGATATTCCGCCATATTCCGTGATATTCCGCCATATTCCGTGATATGCCGCCATATTCCATGATATTCCGCCATATTCCGGCATTCCGGGTTTTCACAACGCCCAATAAATTGAGTAGATTATAACATGTAGGTCACGAACATTGTAAGAGGCAAAACAGAAAGAGCGCAAAATAATTATTGTTACAATAGCAAGCTAACGCAAATACAGCTATGCAAATATATACTCGCACAACAATGCATGTAAAGGAATAATAAACGGCGAGAATATCTTATATATGTCGACAAAGACTTCGACTTGTATCCTTTTCCGGCTGATAATTTCAGCAAAAATAAAACAAAAGTTATTCCGAATAAGGAGTGCATAATATTAACACACAATTTATTAAAACTGTATATTTCGAATCTAAATCAGATTCATCTTCAGCAGTGTTTTGCAAGATATGTCGTTATATTTACAAGCGTGAGCAATTTTAAACAAGCTAGCGTGCGACATCTAACACGACACCTTAGTAACACCTTCGACTTATAACACTGTAGTATAAAGAAACCGATAACTCCTATCTGTAATCATCGCTTCTTTAATTTGCTTGCGTATATGCCGATGTATATCACAACGAAAAAACTGAGTCAACTAACTATCACGGCCAAGTGCCTCTGTTGGAAAACCACAAGAAGTTGCATGGAATGCTCTAAAACAATCTAGAACAGGGGAAGACGTATCGCGAATGCGTTATTCAGTGTAGTGCCAGTCTGCCAGAGCATGACTGCGCTAATCGACTACAGAAATTTAGGTGTCAAGAAACTAGAAAAATGTAGAAGGTGTAAATGCACCAAATGAACGTGGTCACAATAATTATATATACTTATACATATATGACGACCAGTCCAACATCAATAACTTATTAGTTGATGCCGCCGGTTAATCCTTTTGTTGTCACAAAAAGGGGTAACCAGTTGCCCCCGCACTGTTAGGGCAGCGGGGGCCACTGCTCCCGTGGCTCCGGTGCCCCTGAGAAATTTGTTAGTTGTATTAGGTTGTATGGAATGCTGTTTGCGGAAGTGAGCCTATAAGCCCTAGTACGATCGGAATTTGTCTACGGCAAATTTCCCTTCATATCCAGTAAATGCTGTACATGTATACAGACCTGAACTAGAAACGTTGTTAACATTTCAAATAAATAACAGCCCCGGGCGGCCTTACATGCATGCAGGCGCTCAATAATTTAGATTGAATTAGTCATGCAGTCTAATATTATCAGCAATTACAGTAGAAATATTATGCGATTACAGTAGAACCCTATAGTCGTTATATTATTCATCACAATTGTGAGCCATTACAGTGCAATCAAACTGAGAACTGACCGTGTTGGTAGTTTGTATACTACTGTTACGCGCGCGTAGTGTACTTCGCAATTAAATACTGATGAAAAAAAGATCAGTACTTTAATTATATGAAAAGCTAGTGAAATTAAGAATAAATCTGCCGGATAAGGCGGAGGCTCAGTTCAACTCTGTCTTTGTCTTAACTAGTTTCTACCTTTATAATAACTGTGTACTAGCTACATTGTTTAATTTAAATTTTAATTGGACAATTCATTTAGATTGACAATATGGTTAAGCTTAGCAACTTGTTCAAAAAGACGCGATTTCTCTGACTGAATTTGAACAAAAACATGACACAAGTTGTCAATTTCACCAATCTTAAAATGACACTTATTAATTCATATATAGAATCAGTAAATAAATGAGGAATATAATAATAGTTAGTTGGTTGGTTGGTTGGTTGGTTAGTTGGTTGGTTTGTTGGTTGGTTGGTTGGTTGGTTGGTTGGTTGGTTGGTTGGTTGGTTGGTTGGTTGGTTGGTTGGTTGGTTGGTTGGTTGGTTGGTTGGTTGGTTGGTTGAAACGTTAATTTACCTGCATGTGTTTGTTAATCCTAAGGCTAGTTTTTTGCAAGACATTCTCTACGAAGAGACTAACATAAAAAACAGCCCCGGGTGGCCTTGCCAGACTATAAATAATTTAGAATTTGCGGTCTAATATACCGATTACTTGTACATAACTAATAGTAACTATAACACGGTTTCTCATTTTAACAGAGCAAGTTTACTATACAACAAAGATGGAAGGAAACAGCAGTAAATCCACTGAAAAGGGAACGGATGGCACTGCTGAAAAACAAAGCTCTGTCAGCTCATCTCGCAACCAGTCCTCTGTATTCATGAAATATGTTCGACCTTGTTTTGCTGAATTTCTTGTAGTCTTAATTTTCGTGTTCGTCGGTTTCTGCAGTGTAGCCAATGTGTCATCGTTTATACCGTTAGTTCATGGCCTCGCAATTATGGTCTTGGCATTTCTCGCTGGTGGAATAAGGTATGATTATGTAAATTCATTTCAAGTGTATTAATAAAGTAGGTTTTATGAAAAGGTAAGATTATTCAGAATTAGAACAGCAATCGGAGAGGCCAAAACCTTCATGGCAAGTATAAACTGTTGAAAATGAGTGAAACTGTTGTGAAGTATTTTGTTCACCAAGTCCCATTAACTTGGGTTCATACTTCATAGTAAAATAGCAGTCAATTTTTCGAGAGAAAATACAATAGAGCGTTTTCACTCATTCCCCATGCAGAGACCAACTCAACAAAAGCCATGGCGGCCATGTTGGTGATCCAGACAAAAGAGCCTAATTTTAAAAATGCTTTTGAATTAGAACACCAACATGTGTTTATTTTTAAAGAACTTAATTAGTAGGGAAAACAAGTGGCTCTCCCCTGATGATTTTGAAAACAAAGCAAAAAGAATTTCTTTTGCATGAATTTTATTTTTCCCCTTTTTTTGTTCTTGTAAAATGCATGAATAATTAATAAGGCTACAAACAAATCACGATGCGGTATTTAGGTCACATGTGCACACTTGTAAGCGGCATGTGCTAAAACCTGGACGATGGAAGATTTTTTTTACAGTCAAAACACTAAAACCCGCACACTTTCGCTCTTGTACTTTGTTGTCATTTATTGTATATATTTCGTTGTGTATTAATAATAATACTTATATTGCAATACAAAGAATGACTTTTCCGTACGATTCACTGCATAAGTAGCAACATTTAACTATATTATTGGTAACGCATAATTTGGTAGCCGCTAAAGTAATACAAAACAAAATATATTGCTTTATTATTAACTATCATTTATTGTTTATCATTAAAATTGCTGAAGCAGTTTCCATCAATTGAAAACTAAAAATTAAAACAAATATCGCGTTCTCGCCAAAAATCGCGCGGGAATTTCGTTTTGTGCTTGCCAGGCTAGCCTCGTGTAAAACAAATAACAACTTGGCCCGCCAAAACTAGCTAGCTCGGTTTAAGGTCCATACAGACCGAACGCGATTCGACAAGGCGACGCGAATTTTCAGTTTTTAAAAACAAATAAAACCGTCAACGGATAAAAATTTTACAAGATATGCAGATCAAATAGCTAAAATTGCTAAGTGGTTCCGAATATTTGAAAAACATAGAAAAATATTGAAGTTAAATGTCCATCGTCCAGGTTTAGCACATGCCCTTGTAAGCCGCATTATAAAGATCAGAAAGTCGTGTTAGAGGGATATGTTTATGAAAGTTAACAATACTAATTAGAAGCATGGATGTTTATAAATGTTAACAATACTAATTTAAGTTTTAATAGCATGCCAATGAAGCGTGAGATTGTCCCCATGGGCAAAGAATACTAATAAAATAAACAAATAAATTCATTTTACAAGTACATGCAACTGATAAGAGCAACTGATCTTTATGGGCATTTAACAATGATGGCTCGCGCTACGCGCTCGCCATTGTAAATGCCCATAAAGATCAGCTGCTCATTTTTAACTAGTAGTAGTACTTAAAATTCTGCCAACTAATATTAATTTATTATAAGCAAAAGCATGGCTTCTCGGGAGATTAGTGATTAAATGACCCCGTAACCCGAAGCAGGTTTGTGGAGTCCCCGAGGGCGAAGACCTCGGGAATTCCGCAAACCTGCCTAGGGTAAGGGAATTTAAGCTAAAACATTTGCTTCTTTGCTTGTGGGATGTAAAAGCTTGTTGCACATGCGCACTTTTTACGCTTTAATCGGTTACGCATGCGCAATCTATCATTTAACGTACCACAACAAAAACGATAAATATATTAGTATACTAGAAGTTACTATCGCAAGGAAAGTACTGCTGCCTCACCCCCAAGGGATCAAAGGCAGCATGCGCAATTTGCTGAGTAAGGGGCTGTTTTTATGATCCCGCTTTGACGCATGTTCAGGAAGTAGGAAAAGTGCAATTTGAATACCAAACACCTTGCACAAGGTCAAAGGTCAGCTAAATAGTCTAATTCTAATACAGTCAGTGGTGAAGCTAGGTCGTAAGTTCGATTCCCACCGTGGCCAGGCATATTTTTCAAGCTTGCCCGGTGTGGATATATACACTCAGAGTAACATCACAAGCATCGTATTCACCTGAGTACATTACACCAACACAGAAAAAAACAAGGTCATGCTACAGTATACAAGTTTTTAATGATTTGCATTATTCAAATAGATCCAGGTTTATAGGTGTGACATGACCAGTTGCCATTGTAGCTAGCTTGCAACTGAATACTGTACAATATCATATTATATATAAACAATAATAATACTTGAATGAATCATTGGACATGTAGAATTTAATAACAATTTCATACACAGAAATATTAAGTCAGGTTTTGACCCAATTATCATTTTAATGGCACCTTCAAAGTAATCTGCGATCAGGCCTATAAATAAATAAATAGGCCTGATACAAACCTTGACAAAAGATCATGCCTTACAATCGTATTTCGGGTGTAAATCTGATTGGTCTATGAGACAAAAAGATTTTTTAATCTGTCATTTGATTGGTTGGTGCTAATTATATTATATTGTTGTTTATAGTGATCACAACTATAATTAGATTGTTGTTGTCCTTGTGTGAAATTTAAATTTCTCCTGCGACATTTTGATTGGATAATAAATATACACTTTGCTGCACATGGGTGGAAAACTATCGGATTAAGGTTTGTGTCAAGGTATTTTTGTAAAATACAGCCTGATCTCAGGTTACCTTCAAAGCTACCCACACTACCATAGGAAGCAATTTTGTATTGGGAGGGGGGGGGGTGATTAGTCTGGGGAGTTTACAAATTGTTGCTACGACCCTGAACCCTAAATTGCAAAACAACTGAACAATCTGCTGATGCCTGATGGGGAGACAAAATCTGTTTGTTGACAGTTTTGTTTCATATGTCAGCTTCTGATGACATCATTCATTTGTAATGATTAAGATTGTACTCAGCCAGAACTGCAAAACTATATAATACAAGAAATTAAATAATACAAAACTATATAATACAAGAGCATTATAAAAAAATATAGTATACCCTGAACTGTAGTGACACAGCCAGGTGATATATTATTAACAAGTAACAAATATGGGCATACATCTCAGAGATATATGTGTGCAGATCGTCATACCTTTTGACCAAGAGTGGATTGACTACAAAATTTTTGTAGTTCGCTATAACTACAGCTACTTCAAAAATATGTAGTCAGCTACAACTACTGCCACTTTTGAACAAAGGTAGTTCGCTACAGACTACAGCTACTGCTTAAAAAATGTAGCGAACGATTTCGCTATTTCGCTACGCTATATTTTTTAGTTTTACTGTATTTGGAACATCTACTAACTCAGGCTGTAATGTAACCTATAACAAATCGACTTACGAGTAGCAACAGTCAACACAAAGCAACATTTTTGTAAGCACTATAGTGTTCGGGAGTGCAAATTGATTATTGAGGATTGATTTGCAAACCGTGTCTCAATATCATGCTGTTCTATCAAGTTGCTAACAATTTTAAAAAGTAGCGAATAGCGATTCGCTGTTTGAAAAGTAGTCAACTACTTGGCTACTTTTAGCAAAATGTAGTTCGCTATAACTACAGCTACTGTTTTAAAAAAGTAGTCAAAAACTACTGGCTACTTGAAAATTGTAGTTCGCTACAGTAGCGAACTACAACTACTTCGCTACTACCCACCTTGCTTTTGACAAAAGTCGGTTGACATGTTATTACATGTAACTGCTGGTAGTTAATATGTGCAGACAACAATCCACACTGGGTTGCTATAGGAATATCTTTCTACAAGTCAGATATTTTTTTCATTCGTATATAATTATGTGTTCCTGTTTTGAACTTGGACTTTCATTATGAACGTGCATGCATAAATTTAAGTTAATGTTATTTACGTCATCGCCACGCGGGGACATCGCGCGTGTGAACACATGGTTTTACAAAGAGAAAACAAAATATGCTTTTGAGATTTATTAGCGAAGTTGTAAGCCAATAAAGATACTTTTTCATTGTTGTTAACATTGCATTCCTGTCAAGCCGCCGTCTAAAACAGCTGGTCCTTCGTCCCGGATTAAGAACTACTTTGAAATGCCAGTAGAAGTGGAAACTATCGAGAAACTTCGATCGAAGCGGAAAAAAAGGCGCCAAATCAGCCATTACAAGCAGGCATTAAAATACGGAATTTTTTCAAGGACACACTTTGCCTTCAGAAGCAAATTTTCGGTATAAATGCGCAGACTCACGAGAACAAGTGGCGAAGGCACAAGTTGAGCGTCAAAGACGCGAGCTTTTAAGGGGTCTCTTACAGTGCCTTGAGCCGTCGAGGTTTGGCAAACGCGCGACTGGCGCGAGTCTGAAGAGAGATTTTGTAATACTTTAATTTATTAACTTCAGCTATATTTTACTTTAAACAATAACTTCAACTCTTTGTAGCTATAATCGTACAGCTATAACCAGTGGCGTAGCCAAACCTTAATTTTGTGGGGGCGAACCTCACGAAGGCGTGAGACCGTCTAGGAGGGTCCGGGGTCCGGAAAATTTTGAAATCTAGGGCCCCTGAATTGCGATTTCATGCATTTTGGGGGTGAAATCTTGCAGAATTCCGAAGATTATAAAGTACATCGAAGACATGAATTTTTCCAGACATTTCTATTCGAAATTAAATAAATTGGAAAAGTTACCTTGAAAAATAGGATTAGGGGTCAGTGTCACCTTATTTCCTCTCTGTGATGCCGGGGGGGGGGGGATCCCAATGTGATTTTGATCAGAAATGCTGCATTTAATCATTTTAGGTTCTATGAGACACCATTTCCGCATTCTAAAAATTGTGTTGCTTTTTCATACGATACAGAATAAGTCTGAGAAGAAATATTCATGCTATGATGATGCATACATGTATTTAACAGTTAAAAATCTAAACTAAATCTATTCTTCTTGGAACCATATCTACAACTGCTTTAACGAGATTTCACAAATCAAGTTCCTCCAGTATATCGTCTTTTTCCTCAGTCGAGACGTACTTAATCAGTTTCAGCTTCGAGCATGTAACGTGTACCCCCCCCCCCTCCCCAATTTCTCTACGGATTTAGCCTTTCTGAGAGAATGGTTTTTGTGGCGACTGGGGGAGGGGAGGGGGGCTCTTAATATAACTTGATATTTTTAAGAAAAAAATTTTGCAATAAAACCTCCCAAAACAAAACACAACGCCTCTGCGGAGGAGAGTGCTAGGAAATAGTCGCAAGGCTTGGAAAGGCTAGCATTTTATCGGATTGTTTGCATGAAATCTATCGCTATTATGAAATACTCGGTGAAGAACTATATGAATTACACACAAGATGGCTGTGGAGGAGGCTATGGAAGGGCATAATCTCATTATCAAGTAAATCAACTGCAATTCTGACAGTAATCATGAGCAATTCTGCTTCGCACTTCGGGGTCAGAAATGGCTTTACTGGGGGGGGGGGGAAATTCTTTCCCTGGGGGGGGGCAATTGCCCCCCCCCCCAGATATATAGTTAAAAAGGCACTGGACTCTCTTAAATGGCATTTCCAGAGTTCTGAGAACAGAATTTGCAAAATCTTTGACCATTTTGCGTGGATTACATTAATATATTTTCAGTTTAATATATTTTCAATACACACTTTTCAATTTACAAGGGCACATTTGCCTTTTACAAGGACACATAGTGTGTACAAGGACACGCTATTTTAATGCCTGATTACAAGGAATGTAAATCGAGTTAGGGAGCTAATAAACAACAAAGAAAGCGTTTCTAAGGTACGTCAGTATGCTAAAAATATTGAAGAAGCTAGAGAAAAGGCTCGGATTGTGATAAACGAACTTGAAAACTGAGCCGATCCTTCGTCTATTGTAGCCGATAGCGAGTGGCTTGTAGAGGTCGAGTGTGATGTGACTGATGCCCTGGGGGAAGTAGCTGATTATTTGCAAGAATCAAGCCAAACAGAGCCCCAAAACCCCTCGATAAGCAACGAAGAACAGTCGTCTAGTGAAAATTCTACAGTTATATCAGGGAACAGTCGTTCTAGTGGTCTTAAAGGGGTAAAGATTCCAGTGTTTGATGGAAGTCCAGAAAAATGGCCATATTTCTGGGGTATATTCAGTTCACTCGTAGACAATAATAAGTCTCTTTCTGATGCGATAAAACTAGCACATTTGAAAAATTCTATCAACGATTTATGTGAGAGAAGTCATTGCCTGTTTGACCGGGGAACCGAGCGACAACCAGAAAGCAGTTAGGTTACTTAGTGATAGATATGGGGACCCCCGTGAAGTTGTAGATGCACATTTGGCCCATCGCACTTGTGGGAGACGTGTCAGATATGTTTTGCCATGTTGTCGTCAAGGAGGAGGATCGCAAGTATCACCGTTACTTGTGGCGTGACATGGATTCAACAAGACCGCCAGATGTTTATGAAATGAACTGTTTTGTATTTGGTGACAAGTCCTCACCCTGTGAAGCGAACTTCGCAGTTATCCGTAGGACGGAAGATAACCAGGATCAATGGCCAGAAGCTGCAGCTACAGTCAGGCGAGACACCTTCGTGGACGACTTCTACAGTTCCTGCAATGATATGCCGCAGGCAGCTTCCTTGAGAGCTGATGTCTCATCCCTGATGGCTAAGGGTGGTTTTCCTATGCGAAAGTGGCTATCCTCTTCACCGGAAGTGCTGATAACGATACCGGAAACCGAACGGAGTATCTCGAATGAAAACTTACAGCAAGGTGTGTTGCCAACTGGTCGAGCATTGGGAGTTCGGTGGGATGTACGATCAGACACTCTATGACTCACTTATGCACATGTTGAACGTCCATCCACCCAGTCGACCAAACGCGGTATTCTAGCCAAATTAGCTGGCCTATATGATCCACTGGGATGGTCGAGTCCATTTACGGTACGTGTAAAAATCACCCTGCAACGCACATGGTCCAGAGGACTAGATTGGGATGAACCCTTACCAGTCGACATCGCATCTGAATGGGTTAAGTGGGAATCCGAGGTCGCAGCCCTAAAGGCTTTCGCAGTACCACGGTACAGTTACAGTCTGTCATCAGAAACATTGACGAGAGAGCTTGTGGTTTTCTGTGACGCCTCGGAAGATGCCTGCGCAGCTGTCGCCTATATGCGTGCAGTACTTGTGGACGGTGAAGTCATATGTCACCTAGTCATGGCGAAGACACGCCTCGTGCCATTGAAAACGATCTCCATTCCCAGAGGAGGGCTGATGAGTTAATTGTCAGCTAGCTGTGCGTCTCGCAAAAACCATCTGCGAACAGTTAGGTCTGAGTATGCTTCATGTTACGTACTTATCCGATTCAACTACGGCGATATGGTGGATCCACGGAGAGCTGCGAAATTGCCAACCATTTGTTGCGAACCGAGTAGCTGAAGTGATTTCGGAGAGTGATCCCGGACAATGGCATCACGTAAGAACGGATTTGAATGTTGCTGACATTGCAACGAGGGGAGTCGCCGCCGCAAATTTTTTTCCGTAGACAGTCGGACTCCTCATTGATAGTCGGACGCATCATTGACCCGCGCCCTTAAACAAAACATTCAGCGGATACTCTTCTTATTAGATGCGCCTTCCCAGTGTGTCTTGCGCACGCAATTGGTAATTTCAGGACACATTGTGGCTTCGTATCTTGTGTGGTGATGACATCCGACATATTTTATTAAGTTATATTCGCCATTCCCATGCTTTTCTGTCCTTTTGTAACTCTAGATCTTTGTAAGTTTCATTGTTTTCGATTCCATAATTCTGAAAAACATTGCAATATTTTCCGGAGCGATTGCAGAATACCCGTCCATTTTTTAAGCTATGCCTTTAAAAACATCATGGATACGATGTATTAATACATCTATGTTTAATCTCAATAGATTAATAATAAATAGTTTGATAGATTAAAATCCCATGGCCATGATAGACTGGTGGTAAAGGTAGCTGCGAGGCATACAGTGACTTCAGTAAGCTTTAATAGATTAAATTGTCATAGTGTTAAAGGGTAGCTCTATATTCTAGTAGATACGCGGTCAAGTAGTTATTTTGAGATTAAGGCGACAGTTAGTTAGCATTAATAGATTAAATTCTCATGCTATAGATAGCTTAAATGTGGTGTAATATGTAAATATGTTCCTCACAACCGGACATTGGTGTTTGACAGATTATGATTAATTAGCGTCGCTGGGAGAAAAAAAATTTATATTATAAAGTATACTAAACATAATATTAAACATTAAAAGTCTTGCTTGATATTTCTTTATAGTATCAATTCGTAATATTGTCTTAGTAATTAGATCGAGAAAATAAGATCTGGTATATACCCTTGTAGAATCAAACACTATTTAATTGCTATTTAATTCCTATTTTATTGGGCTATTTAATTCCTATTTGTCAAAGTATTTATTTCCTATTTTTACTATTATTTTTTTTCGAGGTTTTTCCTATTTAAATTGGGGTAGAAAAGCTATTTTTTTCCTATCCAAGTGGAACCATATTTTTTTCCTATTCATGATATATTTCTAAACAAATACTTAATTGATGTACTCGAATAGAAATTAAATAGGTTTCAAATATGATAAAAATAGAGCTATTTAAGGAAATTATTAAAAATATATAGTTTCGACATAGTTAATAAATATGTATGAAATAGTTAAAACATAGTGACAATATAGGTATAAAATATGTAATAAATAGTTGAAATGAGTTTCAACTAAGTTTAAAATAGTCAATAAATAGTTGAAAAATAGTGATATTATAGTTTAAAAATAGATAATAAATAGTTCAAAAATAGTGACAACATAGTTTAAAAATAGATAATAAATAGTTCAAAAATAGTGATATTATAGTTTAAACATACTATTAGATAATAAATAGATAAAAAATAGTGATAATATAGTTTAAAAATAGATAATAAATAGTTTAAAAATAGTGATAATATAGTTTAAAAATAGATAATACATAGTTCAAAAATAGTGATAATATAGTTTAAAAATAGATAATAAATAGTTAAAATACATGCCAGCTTGTTAAAAATAGATAATAAATAGTGGATATAATATTGCCCAAATAGATTAAAAATAGTTAAAAAATAGTAATAACATATTAAATAAATAGTTAAAATATGTCCTGTTAATACAGTTAAAATAGTTATTAAATATAGTGTATACAAATACATATAGCCTATAAATATTTTTAAAATATATTATAAATACCAGTAGTTAAAACATAGATAATAAAAAGTTAAAACATATAATGTAAATAGTCTTTAAATAAAATATTATTAGTAAAACGAAATGAGAACAAGTGTAGAAGTGCTGAAACATCAGAGGCTATTACGGACCCTACTTTAGTATTTACCGTCTGTAAATGCCAGACAATTTTACTTATAAGTAGGTAGAGGTCTGTCAAAAAATCAGTTAAAAATTTGTAGTTAGCAGTCTATATAGTAGCCAAAGAGTTAAGTATATACATACAATAACTTGGCTGGGGACCGGGCAGAAAAAAAGCAAGAACATCATGTAACATCAAGAATAGGGCGAAGCTCAACTGCAGCTAGTTCAGGCCTTCTTTACAGGTTAGAAAAAACATTTATATATTTGAATAATACCCTGAATCTAGCTGGATATTTTTCAACTATCCAACATATACCCTGTAAAGAACTTCATTCTTCAAGTAAGTAAGGTAAGAGCAAATTGCTCCTTTATAGGTGTTAATATTTAGGTGAGATATGGGCGAGCATGCCACAGTCGGTAAGTAAAATTGTCTAGCATGAAATGTCAGAGTTAAATAATAATATCAAAGTACTTAAGTAGGAAGTGTTTGATGTCAACATGAAACATGGGCAGAGTCTAATACGCTAGCTAGACACTTCCCTTGATGAATAAAATTGTCCGGCATTAGGCAAGATAACATTTAATAACAAAGTGCTGAATATTGGGCTCATTGGAGTGAAATGGGTAATTCCAAAAACAATCAAACCCTTGCCGGGGTGTCTCTAAAATATATAAAATGTAGCCCAAAGGTTGTTACATATATTATTAAGCAGAACATGTGGTGTATTAACTAAATGTCTTCATAAGTTTGAACAAGCAAACTAAGGACTTTAACTGTTTCCAGTTAGGGACACATCTATAATCAAGTTGCCACATATGACAACAACACATCAAATTGATATTTTTATCTATCCTAAACTCACCCACCTATATATGAATAAATATTGGAAACTTATAAAAGTACCAGTTAATTTGAAACCAGTCGATAAATTTTCTCAAACCATGTTTAGCTGGGACATGTCTGGGTAGGCATATGAGAATTTAGTAGATGCCATCATGTCAAGCTATATTATTTTATACAACAAACACTGGAATCTGTCATATACACTCTAGTATACACAAAGATCAAAGTATACTATTTGGCATTACAATAAACATCATTTATAAATATAAAGGCTGAGTCAAATGTAAGCCATTCTATAAAACTAATGTTGTTTTAATTCAAATATTGTCGCAGCAAATTGAAATTTTAAGCCGGAACATGTGCTCAAAATTCACGAATGAAGATAGTAAATATTTCCTTTCAAAATTGCTCTATTTATATATAAAACATAACAAAATTCTTACCTGGATGTTACACAGTCATCCCTGTCCTTTTATCTTTACAATAAGTAACACTTTCGCTCAAATATGAGCTGAGATAGTGGTCGTGGTCGTCGTCAAAGGGTTGTGATTGATGGAGCTACATCTAATTGGGTGCCAGTTACATCTGGAGTGCCGCAAGGCAGTCTCCTGGGTCCTATTCTGTTTGTGATATTCATAAACGATCTTCCCAACATATTACCTGACGAGACTTTGGCAGCTTTGTATGCAGACGACACCAAACTGTACAAGTCCATCACATCAGTAGGTGACTGTGAAAGTTTGCAACAAGCTTTAACAGACCTTGACTGCTGGAGCCGTGACAACAACCTCAATTTTAACGAGTCGAAGTGTAAGGTGTTGACAATTACAAGGAAAAAAAACCCGCTGATGTACGCATATCACATGGGCTCAAAGGAACTTACTCGTGTGAATAAGGAAAAAGATCTTGGTGTCTTCATAAATTACAACCTCTCATGGGACGATCATGTTCATACCATCACCGCCAAAGGGAACAAGATGCTTGGCATGCTGAAAAGAACTTGCCCTCTACTGACTAACACCGCAGTGAGGCGGACGCTGTACTTGTCACTCGTGAAGTCCCAGATAAGTTACGCCACCGAAGTCTGGTCTCCTACCATCAAAATGAGATCCACAGTGGAACGTGTACAAAGGAGAGCCACCTCTTGGATACTGCAAGCCAAGCGCGGAGAAATTGCATATAAGCAGCGGTTGATAACCCTTGGCTTATTACCCCTGTGCTACGAGAGAGAAATAAAAGACTTAGTGTTCTTTTTTAAGGCACTGTATGGACATATTGATCTTGACGTGCATAGTTTCGTTTCATTTGTCAACAATGGCCGAACACGACTTAGTCGAAATCCTTCACTCACACTCAAAATTCCTTTCTGTAAATCCAAAACATTTCAATTCTCATATTTCAACCGGCTTGTCAAGTTATGGAACCACGTCTGCAAAATTCTTCCCTCT
>CACRXK020007851.1:0-21930 GCA_902702795.2 Paramuricea clavata
ACAAATAAAAAAATTACCACACAATAAAAACCTTGCAACACAAATAAAATCTGAACGCAAACAAAAAATGTTACAACGCAAATAAAAAAATCTGAATGCAAACAAAAAATATTGACAACACAAACAAGAAATACTGACAATGCAAACAAAAAATACTGACAACGCAAACAAAAAATATTGACAACGCAAACAAAAAATACTGACAACGCAAACAAAAAATATTGACAGAATATGACGAAGTAAAAGTCTCATGACGGAAGTAAGAGTCAAACAACGGAAGTAAACTTCCCATTTGGCTACGGGGAATTTTAATTTTAATAGCGGGAAAACTGCAAGAAAATAGTGAAACAGCTGCCATGTTGTTTTTCCACGCTTGGTCGCTTTCCAAGAAAGCATTTTTTTAAAATGTTTTGTCATATTTGTGGTGTGGAGACACCAAATTGCTCTAACGTCTGCTGGAAATGCGGTGCTTCTGTGAAAAGCAAGAAAGCAGAAGAGGACAAAAAGAAACCCGTAAGTTTCATGGCATTTAAAAAGAGGAAAGAAGAAGAAAGATTTAGATTTCAACCGAAAAAAAAAGTTAAAGTCGGGAAGCAGTTTGACATCAATGGTGAAGGGAAAAGAGGATACACAAGTGAGTATCAACGTTGGGTATATGAAGTTCGAAATTGACAAATTTAAAAGGTGTAGAGGACGAACGCTTCCTGTCAAAGTAACAGTGACTGCAGATCGAAAGACAATTTTGGAAAGAAGCGTTCGTAAACACGCAAACCACTTTAAAGACGTCCATGAGAACCTAGAATACACACTCATTTACCCAGATAACAGCGAAATAGTGCATCTACCTGTAGGACATCTCGGGATAACCAAGTGCCGAGAAAGAGCAAGAACGTCAGTGTGGTGGCCTGGTATGAGCAAACAAATTGATGATTTGGTTAGAAACTGTCATGAATGTGTTAAAGAAAGAAAGAATAAAGCATGAGCTTGAATAGAGCAAGCAATCCTCTACTCTACCAGATAGACCATGGCAAAAACTTTGTACTGATGTGTTTGAGCTAAAGGGTAAGACATATTTTATAATCGTTGACTACTTTTCAGGATATCCCGAAATAGCTCTCTTAAACAGTATTACATCTACAAGTGTAATTATGCATATGAAGTCTTGTTTTGCTAGACATGGAATTCCAGAACATGTTATATCAGATAATGGTCCTCAATTTAGTTCAGTTGAATTTTCAAAGTTCTCCTCCAGTTATGGATTCAAGCATCAGACAGCAGTCTAAAATATCCTCAAGCCAACGGTAAAATTGAACGGGCAGTAAAAACGGTGAAAAGTCTTCTTAAAAAGTTGAAAGATCTGTATATTGCTTTAAAGTCGTATCGAGACACTCCACTCGAGAATGGTTATAGTCCTGCTGAACTCTTATTTGGAAGAAAGATTCAAATGACTCTTCCAGTTATATCACAGCACCTTGTCCCTACTTGGTCTTATCTTGTAGCTGTCAGAGAAAAGGAAGAAAGAATAAAGAAACGACAGAAGAAGAATTACGATTTCCGTAATAAAGTGAAAACATTACAGCAAATTGAACCTGATTGTCCAGTGTGGATTCCAGATCGTAAAGAGTCGGGTACAATTATCAATAAGTTTGAAGCCCCTCGCTCGTATGTGGTTAAAACCCCAACAACAACTGTTCAACGAAATCGACGACATCTGATCGAAGACCCTTCAAAGAATAGTCGAAGAATAGTCGAGAAGAACCGCAAGAAGCCACATCAACTACATCAGGAACTGCAGTGCCAGAGAACAATCCAGGTTATTATACAAGATCAGGTAGACTATCTGCACCACCTGATAGACTGGTATACTAGCATTAGTTATTAGATATTAATATTTAGTAATTGAACATTAACATATCCTATTATCATACTTTTCATGTAGTAATTATAATGTATAACCGTAAGAGTCAAAAACTTTTGTGGTAGTTATTTGAACACTTAGACTTTAGTTTGTTTTTTTATATATTTAATATTTAGAACTTAGAAAGGGAGGTGTAGTATTATTATGTGATGTACTTAATTATGCATGCATATAACACTCTTGTATATAAAGCTGTACATCGTTAATGTAAGTATTATATTATTAAATAGTTCGACTAACACTACACTACCAGGAACAACTGAACAATTCGTCCTTAATAAATACAGGGAAGATGTTGGAAGGAACTATAACCGTATTACTATTTTCATCGCGACCAAAACAGATTACATCAACTATCATCTATTTGAAATTGGCGAGAACCTTGAAGCGGAATCATCTGACAATAACCATGGCAGTGAAGACGATGATGATCGAATAATCAACGAAACTGTGAACAACGCACATTCCTCTCAACATGACCGGAGATTGAGACAAGCCAAATGGAAACAAACGACATTGGAGGAAGTGAGCGGACCAAGTACTTGTAGTACATTTCCAAGTGCCTGTGGTGATGAACAAAGACCAAGTACAAGTAATACATTGCCAAGTACTCATGATGGTGATGAACAAAGACAATCCTCTGTTGAACATCACATTGAATGTCCATCATGCTTCAAAATTTTCCCGGTTAATGAAATTGCAGAGCATGCTGATAAATGTGTGGACATCTGGATTGGTGAGGTACAAGAAGAAGACAGTGAAAATGAAAGTGAAACGGACACTGATCTTCCTGATCCTGGATTTATTGATGCGAAACCAGCAGATACCAGCCTGAAGAATGTGGCCCAACAGTTGTAGATGTATATATCAAAAAGGAACAACCCAAAAGAGTAAATGTTCGCAGAAAACACTTATGGATGGATTTCAAACAAGCCAAAGAGAAATGGAACCTTGCTGCAAATACTCCAATTCGAATTGTTTTCTTAGGTGAACCTGCAGTAGATGATGGGGGGCCAAAAAGGGAATTCTTTTCAGGTAACCTTTCAACAGCAAACTTGATTGTCACAGATTGTACATGTGAACAGGGGGATTTGGTTTACTTGTGTTCGCTTATAATGTATCTTGACTAACAAGACACCTACTCAGGTATTCACTTTGGCCCATAGGGGTGTAACAGAAAGTATAGGGATGGGCGGGATTGTGTAACAGCTAAATATATGGTTAGCTCTCCTTTCAATAGTTAATTTTAGAAAGATAATATTCAATTACAGTGTAGTTGTCAGGAACAACAAATTAAAGTTGTAGGCGGAGAGCAATATGCCAGCCCAGCAGGGCCGTATGCAAGATTTTTTCACCAGGGGGGCAGTAAGGCCTATATGCCTATAAAATGAAGGCATAAATTTTGGTTAATACAGCCAAATTTTGTCAACAAACAAATACACTGATTTTCCTTGTATATACGCTCTATGAATGAATTGTAAATGTAATAGTATTTAAACTACCCGTATAAACTATATTTTCAAAGATTTATCTGAACAACTAATAACAAGCATTTACAATATATAGATGTCCTAGCTTGCATGTTTACATGAAACTGAGAACAATTTCATATATGATATACTATGTATCTTAATAATTTCCTATAAAATATACTGAGAATCTTAACAATTTCCTACAAGACTTACTCATGCAGGATCTTAACAATTGCCAGTGCTGTCGTAAATCTGTCCATTCTTTGTGCAACAATCACATTTTCTTCCTCATTCGAAAAACCTTCTCAACATTGTCTATTGTGACTGTTAAAGGCTTAAGAGGTCCGATGAAACTTACACCATTTGAAAGTTCGACCTTATCAGGAAAACGGTTGTACCTCGAAGGTTTTTCAGCAAATTCTTTAGCATCATTGTTTTCTTTGAGGACATCAAAAACGTGATATTCTGCATGCTGTGCAACGGCCAACTTCTTGCATATCTGATCGAGAATACCATGTGTACCATGAAATAGCCTCCTCAAGTGGGCAAGCACCGACTCAAAAATGAATGCCGAGTGCAGTATTAAAGGACCATTGCTCTCTAACTTGTTGTGCAAGATGTGTTATGGCATGCGAGTTGAACGTTGCTTCAGACATATCATATAATTCAGGCAACAACCTGGTGTAGTTTAAAAGCATTGCTTCAGCAATGTAAATATCTTGATCAGTGATGCTATATTTACACAGCAACCGCACACCAGTAACCAAAAGCGAATGGTGATAAAAAATCTCTGATGAAAAGATAAAATATATCTTTTCAAACTGGAAGGATTGCATGAAGAAAGAAGTTCTGCTTTCCACTGGCTTTCCATCTCTTGACTTCATCTAGAGATGTAAATTTCCGCTTGAAATCATGAGATAAACCAATGGTTTCAAGACGCTCATTCAAACTCTGGATATGCGTTTTGAGATTAACACCACTTGGACATGATCTTGCCAACCATTTTGTCATGCACCTGGTGAATTCCCCTTCCAGAACTTGGTGCATGTAAAGTAGTTACCATTAGGCAATACAGATAACTGCCAATTTAGAACTCCAAGAAGGGAATAGCACATCAATTACAGCAATTTTCGTCCAAGCACAAACCGCAAACATTTTCGCGCGTTTGTTTATGTTTGAAACGGGGCGTTTACCGTTGGAAACTGAAATGTTTCACCGCTCATGTGATGTGTCACATTGAAAAGCCTTAAGCTATTTTTGGTGCAACTGCCATGTTTTGATGTGCCTCCGTGCCCGTTTCAATATTTTCCAGCCCATGATAATACATTCTAGTCACAAAAAGTATGAATATAAACAAGTTTGGTCGCTCTTACAATTTCGTGAGCTTGGAAACACTGAAAAGTACATGAAAAACAATTGAATTAGGCTTTTCACTATAACACGTCGAATGAGCAGTGAAACATTTCCATTTCCAACGGTAAACGCCCCGTTTCAAACGTAAACAAACACGCGCAAATGTTTGCGGTTTGTGCTTGGACGAAAATTGCTGTATATTATTTTATACATAGTTAACTTGGGATCTGCCAGTGGGACATGAATAATTCATCCGATAAATTGTCAGGAAAATGCGCACAAATATGTGAATGTGCAATTCGAAACTGTTCATTGCTTATGAAGACAACACATTCAACACATGTTGGGATTAAGAATATGGTTAGACACAGATAAGTAGACATATACATGATAAACGACTTATGCTTATATAATGTTACTTTTTTTTTAAAAAAGATTCTGCACAGAATCAAAAGTATATCGTCGTTTGGTTTCAAAATGAAGATTGTGGAAACAAAAAATGTAATTGAGAAAGACCCAAAAGAAAAAGAAATGGTTACTGTCAAGGAAGCTGGTAGTGCACGGTGGGTTGGTTGTGCATTATTCATTGGTGAGTATTAACACAAACATATTTGACAATACTGTAGTATCAGAATTTCGGCCAGATAATTAGGCGTCTCGGTTTATTTTGGTTTCATAATCCTTGTGTCGCACCAGTTGGCCCTGTCCCAAATTGTATTTATTATATATTCAAATGTTCAAACTTTATTCTCATCTTTGGGTTTTATCAAAGTTCAAAAAACCCATTTTTTCATACTGTAGTACCCAAGGCATGCACACACCGACTGCTGCGGTCAGCAAATTCATTAAGAAAATGGTAATTTTTACGAGTACAAATTATTGTTAATGGACGATACTCAATGCGCTAGACCTAAAAATTATAGATTTAAAATGTCTATGTTAAGCCAACTCGAAAGCTACTATTGTCTAAACAAAGGAAGACTCTATCACAGACTTTCATTATTTGCTTGCCAAACCCATAGGCTACTGCACCCAGTATCGTTTATTAATTATTGTCCAAACCACTATGTTTTGACCTGTTCATAACTATAACAATGAAACTATAGTTTAAACATGGGCAGATATCCGAGTTAGCTTTATCTAACTATATCATTCTTACTTGGATTGCAAGCTGTAAAGACTGATTTAAAGAGTCACCCACTAACCACCCCATGCTCCAGCCTTTTCCCTGATGTAACAAGATGGTACTTGGAAGTAATTATGGTATGTTATGGGCCCGCCTAGGGAGTGATATTGAATTCTCAGGAACATTGAACTATATTTAGATCTATAAATAAATATTATCTTCATTGGATATTAAACGCTTATCAACATTCACTAGACTGTTATATCAATGTTATTATGTATTTAATAAAATAATAAATAAAAATGAAGTGTTTGAGGCAATTGCTCTAGTATGAGGTCGCAATTTTACCATAGACCTCACGTTTTCTTTACGGAATTTGGCAACCTGGCATACAGCCAATTCCCATTTACAAAAATCACTCTATTTCTGCATATGAGTATATGTGCTGAGCCAGATCAGTGTTCTAAGAAATATTTCCCTGATCATTTTTTCCCAGGGCCCCGCTCAGAGTATATGTCTTGCAGGGCAGATTAGGACCCAGCTCTAAATGGAGTATATGTTCTAGCGACTCAGGACCCAGCTCAAAATCCGTATGAGTATATGTCTTCGGCAGATTAGGACCCAGCTGCAAATCAGTATATGTCCTAATCGACTTTCCCCAAGATCCAGCTTTTCAATACGAGTATATGCCCTGGGAACCGCTCAGCACCTAGCTCTTTGCAGATAAAAAATACAGTATATAGAGCAGTTGTCTCACACTTCCATAACCCCACAAACCTTGTGTTCTTATGCGTGCCGTTATATTAAATATCTCAATATATATATTTATTAAACGGTGAGGACATTAAGCTTGTTAAAACTAAAATGTTTTAGGTTAAACCGTAAAAACTGCCTATATCCAGTTTGATCTTCTGGATATGGCAAAAAACACTGATCATTATTTTGACGAATTTGGTACTCACAGGTGTGTGTCTTCCCATATTTGATAATAATGACGTAGAATAGAAAAGAAACTTTATTTCAGGAGCGAAAACGTATTAACTATAATAGAAAGATTGTATCAGAAATTCCCCACATAAAAAAATGATTGTGATATTTGATTGATCATTTTTAGGTCTGACAGGACAAAAAAATCTCGCGGTGGCGATTAGAGGAATTAGAGGTGCAAGACATAAAATAAAGAATTAATACCAATATACCACTGACACTATAGCTAAGCTGTTACAAAATTTCTAAGTTAATAAATAATGCCCAATGTCAATAAAGACTAAAGACCTATGATGACCAAGAAACAGATGATGGAACCAATCATAATAAAACTGAAAATAGAAAAGAAAACCCAACTGAAAAGGAATCAGGTAAAAATCATCATGATGTAAACATTGTACACATTAAGGAGCCTCAGAGAGAACAATTAACCTTTATTATCCGCCATTTTGGGGTACTGTCTTAATTGTTTCGTAAACGCAAATGTAAAAAATTCTAATAATGCCCAATGTCATTAAAGACTAAAGACCTATGAACACATGTTGGATGACCAAGAAACAGATGATAGAAGCAATCACAATAAAACTGAAAATAGAAAAGAAAACCCAACTGAAAAGAAATCAGGTAAAAAACATCATGATGTAAACATTGTAAACATTAAGGAGCCTCGGAGAGAACAATTAACCTTTATTATTCGCCATTTTGGGTTACTGTCTTAATTGTTTCGTAAACGCAAATGTAAAAAATTAAAATAATGTGAAAAGCAAGTTTTCAGAATCAAGTAACTGCATTATATGTCAAGAAATTATAAAAAGTGGTCTTTAGCTCACAGCAGCAGCAGGCTTGAAACAGTACCCCGGAGGAAGGCATAATTGGCTTTAACCAGTGGCCTTGCAAGTAAGTTCCTGTTATATACTGTATGGAATTATGGTCCCTTACTTGACTGAAAATGCTAATCATCTGTCAGTATAGGAATTTGCACTTCAGATAATTCCAACAAAACAGTTTTATTTTATAGGCAGTCAAAAGAAGAAAGCTCTGTCAATCCTGGAGTCAGACACCAAGGAGGAAGTTGACTCAGTTACATCGGCCATGGGTAACAAAGTTCATCTGTGATTTCTTTTCACATAATATGTCTTAAATAATGGATCTGTAAAAACGAGGCGCATTTGACTAAAAAATCCCGTACACTTTGCCGAAAAATCATAAAAGTCAGAAAAATATTTTGAAATCCGAGAAAACCAGTAAAAACCTGGAAAATCCGACCTCAAACTATAAAAATCTGCAAAAAATCCACAAGTGCGCAAAATCCTCAAAGTCCAGGGGGAATATCAAGAAAAGTCCGGAAAAGTAAAACAACTTCATTACAATTTCATTTAAAAAATTAGCAAAAAAGTCTGGGAAAACCTGCAAAAACATCTGCAGACTTTAAAAGGACTTTTTTGAGTGAAGTGCCCCTCGTGGTTAACACATATGCTTTTGCGGATTGAAAAGCACGTCTCTCTTTTCACTAGTGAGTAGTGTAAACATTAGTTTTTTGTGTGTAATTATTAATTTTAGCTATAGCTTTTTGTAATTATTGCTAGATAAATAACACATGTTTTTTTCTTTATTTAGAGAAAGACAGAGAGGCAGAAGCAATCCGGGTGAGGAATTATGTTGCGGAGGAACAGGAGAGTGAGGTAAATGAAACCGAATCTTTAACAACTGATATGCAATTAGCGAGAACTTGCCATATCATGCCTTGTTTCGTAAAATGCAACAAATATATCAATATGGCTTGGGCATTATAGCAGGGAAAAAGTGTTGTATATTCAAACTGTGCAAGCAGACTCGACCACTGAAGTACTAGCTCTATACCTATCAGCTTCACATGTGAGAGCACAAGGTTATCATTTCAGAAGTCACTGGGTCTCACTCAGCTTTCAAGCAGTATTTTGGCAGAATTTTCCCTATCATATAGTATGCATAACCATTTTAGATTCCACAAACTCAATCGAATGTCAAAGGAGGAAATGTTCAAGCTACAGTCACAGAAGATTTCTTCAAGCAACTGTTTAAAAGGCTGGATGGCATTCAGTACACATTGGACAGTATACTTGAGAAATCCTGTTTGGAATCTCTCCCACTACAAGCCATTATTCGACCCCTCCAAACAAAAAAAGAAAACTCGTTGATGACAATGTTATATAGTGATAGACAATGTATCTCCCAAATCATCACAAAGTCCAAAGGTAAAATATCCAAAGTACAATGTCTATAGTTGTCTGAAGAATGTAAGGCTTCACATAGTTCATGTAATTAATGTGTTTAACTGTGTATATACTAGTTATTAACCCAGAGAGAGATCTGTACTGGGAAAATATCACACAGAGGTCTTGACAGTCTGATACTTGAAGGAGATATTCCAGACCGGCAATTCAACACGCATCATTCAACCACAGGAAACCATGCCATATAGTACAGTACATAGGGTTATTCAATGCAATAAAAATTGTAATGAGTTCATTTGCACCATGTATTATGAGCCGAATGTACAAAGCACTCTTACTTGTTAATTCCTACTTAGTTGCTTACTTAATTCCTTTCTTGTTCCGTATTTACTACGTTCAAGTAACTTCAGTTCAAGTTGAAGATTATGTGGATAAGGAATTTGTAAGAAACCATAAGCACTTTATGTGGTGTTTATTCACAGCACATAATTATTAAATAATATTTACTGGCTTACAGATGAAGTCACAAGTGACACAACATTGTGTATATTAGAAAAGGTCCACCATCTGCTTGTAGTGATGTGACAAATTGGAAGGAAATGTACAGAATATTACATAAGAAGTACATTTGAAGGAAAAAGTTCGAATATTGGAACAATCAGTTCAAAGAGGTAAAAGATCTAAAAATCACATAATCTAGTTTAAATATCAATATTGTGTAGACTATTCATATTCATAGAATGCCAAATGCAATAACTGTAATTAATTATAACTTTTTGTGACATACTATATACACACACACACACGGAGTGTACAATTACACAACTCAACATACATATATATATATATATATATATATATACGAAAAGGCTAGTGCGCTATTTTGCTGCAAATAGTGGATAAAAATTAACAGTGTTTTGGAGAATTAGTCTTGACAAATGAAAAATGTTATTTCCAGGCAGCATTCTTCCTTAGAGCAATTGGTAGCTGCAGCTGGTGAAGACTGACAAATGGGGAAGAACACTTTTTTTCCATAGGTAAGCACCACCACTATCGAAAATTATGTTATCCACTGCTGAGTACTGGCTAAAGTTAACACTGTCAGACTGTTTTGCCTGAGTACCTTCATTCTTTAGGCAATACATGTGTTGTCGAATCAGATATGCTCATTGCTTTTATGGAATAAACATGTGACACATATAATTATATTTCTTACAGATGATAGAGCTCTGCCCTGGAAGCAGTGTATATTGGTGTACAGTGAACAAACACTGTGCGCTGCTTCAACAAAATCTGCTGGGGAACTAACAGCATTTTTAATGGGACACATACTTTTCCAAAAATGTAATGGCCATTTCAAATATGAACGGTGGTGGACAAAAGGGCTACAAACTAAACCCTGAAATCATCAGAGCTATGAGAGGTAAATCTTTAACAGTGTTAGGAAAGCTTTTATTACCTCATCAGGTGATTCTCGATACATTACAATGTATTGCTGGAGGCTTTGGCAGCCTCTGCATCGGAATCCCAGCTGGGTAAATAAAGTTTATGTACAGGTATTGTCTCGGGTATTGTTATGTTATACAGGTAAAGTTTATGTACAGGTATTGTTATTGTCAGATGATTATAGACATGATATAATCAACTGATGAGTGTTAAGAAACAAATATGTATTGTCTAGTGATTATATATTGAAGTACATAATGACGGAGTAACTCAAGTTTGATTGTGTTACTAATTATTACTGTATAGAAATACCATAACACCTTAGGCCGGACAATTGTTCTTGTCTTGGGCCTTAAATGCATTAAATCTAAACCATTAAAAATAAGGAAACCTACTACCAGCTCGGAAACATGTCTACTTGTAAGCCTAATTAAGATATTAAAATACAGAACGTTTTATGAACTCCTTTGCAAATCGCCTTAATTTTAAACTAAATCTTGCTATTTAATGAAACTATTCTAACCTTGTATATATCAAGTATATTCTGTTTTTAATTGATGTACACATAGGAAATTATATCTTTACAATTTTTGTAACAGAATAAAAATTCTATGCAGTTAAAGACCCATTGATTGATTTATTAAATAAATCTGATTTGATCAATTCCTATCTTTTTTAGCTTGTGTTCTGGATTATTCAGTATACGGAAAGACATCTGCTATACAGTTTTCCAAAACAATACAAGACAAATGCTGTGGGGCTCAAAGAGGAGTAAGCAAATTTATGCAAACCAGCTGAGTGAGATCAGACTTGAAATTTATTAAATTAACTTAACAATTATTGACGTTTAGATACTTGATATTTATTCTGGCCATGTATATAAATATAATTATTTAGTATAAGTTCAGTATTGAAAAATAGTCTTTGAGCATTCCGATTGGCTCCCTCGGCAGTATTAAATAAGGCAATAGTTGCTCTCACTTGTCATTGGCAGATTGCATTTATTATCCGCATAGGGGGGGGGGGGTTGAGGACACTGGAAAATCCAGGGGAGGGGTCAATAAAATCGCTTGGAAATCCAGGGGAGGGGTCGATAAAATCGCTTGGAAATCCAGGGAAGGGGTCGATAAAATTGCTTGGAAATCCAGGGGAGGGGTAGATAAAATCGCTTAGAAATCCAAGGGAGGGGTCGATAAAATCGCTTGGAAATCCATGGTAGGTGGCGATAAAATTGCTCGGAAATCCAGGGGAGGGGGTCTTGGAAGTCCAAGGGAGAGGGTGAAAAAATTCATTGAAAATCCACGGGAAGATGTATTAAATGACTTTCAAAATACAGTGAGGGGATCCGCAATCTCAATGAGAGTCAAAGAATGAGCAAGATAGCTAGCGCTGCAATGATATCAACAACATAACACAATAAGTCAATAACCAACATATTACAATATTGCTATACATAACTAACAAAATAACTTTAATTATTGTTTTTTTAAAGTAAAATTTCTTTGCTTTAATAGTTATTTACAAGTTATGTAAAACAATAAAGCTATATATTATATATTTTCACATGAAAATAACAATTATGCATTGCATGTGTAATAATTGTTAATTGTTAACGTTATGCATTTGTGCTGGTAAACCAATTTGGTGCGTCGTTAATTTCTTAACGTAGCAGCTGTATAACAAATGAACACAACAACAACGTCAGACTGTCAGAGACAGGAACAAAGTTTCTTTATAAACAGTTTAAAATCTAGAAAGCTATCTAAGTTCCTTTTTCCGTTTCCCCGTCTGTCATACATTTTGATAGTTCCAGCTTTTTCAAATTTTTTCTAAGTGCATCCTGTGCTCTTCACAATTCGGCACATGATGTGTCTAAACATGTCTGCAACTGACAAGGCAGTTAGAATGTCTTTTCTAGCTGCACTATCGACTGTTTTTTTCAGAACTTCGGTCTTCAAATTTACTTCCGCTTGCAAGTTTTCTATCTTGGCTGAAGCGATTTTCACGCAAGAAATGTTGGACGGCACTGTTGCAGCCTTCATCTTCTTTGCTTTCGGTCCATCTTCTGTTTTTTGCATGTTTTTGGGTGTCACCAGGTCCTTGACCAGGTCTTCCTTGCCTGCATGGTTTACCAGAAGCTTCGAACAATGAAGTCTCCACTTTTCATAGTACGCCTATAGATTTCTTTGTTAGAGATATTTCTGTTTTTGGCCATTTTTCTTACCCTCTCATTCCAAAATATTTGTATGCTTGATCTTGACCTTTTCCTCGTTTTATTTCAATGTCAGTGTAGATTTTTAAACTGCATATTTCAGTTGTTGTAGGTGACCTGAGCTGAAGTACTTTCTTGAAATTCTTTGGGGTTTCAGGCAACAAAGATACGCTTGGCAAGGATGTCGCTTGCATTGATGACTCCTGTACAGGGCTTTTTTCTTGGGTCCGTTTTTGCAGGTGTCACCCCCCCCCTGCACTCAATCTTCTAAATTGGTTAAAGATGGCGAATGCATAGTTTTAATTGTGTTGTGAGATTAATTCCAGCCATTTTTTTTAATTGTCGGGTTTCCAACTGAAAACTAATTTCCACACGTCACAAATTTAAACTCAAACAACTTCATTTTTACTGCACTGAAACTTTGGTGAAAGATTGAGTTTCAAAACTCAATTCAAGATTGAGTTTTTGGGGCCGTTTAACGGCCCTAAAAAACCCCTGAAAAAACTCTGCTGTAGGTTCTCGGCTTGGCTAATTGTGTTGCTATTTATATCAAAAGTGGCCACTGATTTGGAGTTTGTTGGTTGGAATGACTCATAATCATGTACGTATCCAGTCTCAAAGACAGCCGACACAAAAGATGGGCTTTGTGTTCCTTCGTGTTTCAAACCAACTTCACCTTGGCTGCCTTCTTCATTATCAAGTAAATCTATTGATAGAACAGCTACGTGCAATGACGCGTCATCACTTTTTTTCGAGAATTTGCTTAAGTCTGAGCTCTTTCTCCATGACTTTGCTCACAACTGTTCCTCCAAAACAAAAGTGATATTTACCGGGTGGCATGATGTCTGATACCTCCTCAGCAATTATATTGCGGACGTTGGCCAAATACGTTTCTTCTTGAACATGTAACAGAATTGCTAAAGGTTTCCTGGTATGATCACCATTTTCTTGTACAAGTTGCACGTCCATTTTTCGCACAATTTAAAGCTTTAAACACCTCAGCCACATTCAGCCTCAACTTAACTCTCAGCGGACGTGGCGTGCACGTCAAGCGGAAAATTACATGTGCTTTGGATGTGATGGAAATATATTCATTTATTGTCTATTTAATATGTGTTTAATATTACTGATCCACATGCCCAAGCCCTTTGATTCCATAGGCTGAGCTTCGGGAATTATATACTTGTAACTGCTGGAGTATTATTCATCAGGTTACTCTTGCATAAATAAATATCAATGAATGATAGTACTAGCGAGATCATACAAATTTTGATATCGATAATTAACTCAAATAGTTTGTGGAAAACATGCACTATAATACAAAGAACTATTGCATATTTGCATTCATGTGTATTGTGTAATATTATGGAGAAAATTGGTAAGAAGGAAACATATATGCCTTTAAATTGAATGCAGCTTCTTAATTGTATCTTAACACTGGTTTATGAAGAGAGGCTAGAGAGCGTGTTAAACAAAGTTTCAGTGGAATTTTGCATTGTTTACATTTTGCTACAACTTTCACTTTGCTCGATCAGTAAGGGAACGCAAGTAATTAGCGATAGCCCATTAGGGGCGGACCATTAGAAATCCCGGGAGGAGGGGGGGGTGAAAATTTAGAAAAAATTTGTGCAAAGAAAAATGCCTGGAAAAAAATTCATGCAAGCAAACAGCAAAGTACAAATAGTCTTGAAAAAAAATTTGTGCAGAGGTTAAATGCATTAAAAAAAAAATCCTGCAGTGACATGAGACTGAAAAAAAAATTTGTGCCGCAAAAATTTTATACCCCCCCCTCCCGGGATTTCTAATGGTCCGCCCCTTAACGATCTTCAAAAAGTTGTAAATTTCACACATACAAATACGAGCTATAATATAATAAAAATTAAAATTTCAGCAGTAAAAGTTTGATTTTCGTGTGGTAACTCATTTTTAGCACATTATTTAAATTCACGCCTCACGGAAGCTTGGTTATATTTACTGAATTATACTGTAGCTGTTTATAGACCGTACAGTAGACCGTATCGGGATATTTGGACAACGGTTTGCTGAACAAATTATGCAGTACAAAATATCCTTTTGTGACAAGGAAGGCAAAGAGTATGGAGTCCTGGACAAGGTAGATGAAAACACTACTCTTTCTAATATACGCTTACAAGGGGCAAAGAATCTCAAGCTTTTCCCAACGAGATATTCGTTTATTTGGAAAGACACTCCTATTTCGTTAAGACAAGAAACCATTTTGAAAGTCAATAAATATGCTGAAGGAAAATAAGGAAAAGATCAAACTTTGAAAATCCTTATAGCTGTAAATTCTCTCAATTCTGAAACAAAGAAAGGGAAGCATGGACAATCGTCTGGAGTGAGTACAAATCACACGCAAAAACATTCTGCTACCAGTAACGCGAAAGTTAATACAGTGACTATGCATGTTAAGCTATTTTTGGTTCAATTCAAACTTTTCCCATGCCCATGGGCCATGGCCAATGCAATTAACTGAATGAAATATATTCTAGTGTATTTACTCACTAACATACTTTATAATCTGTATGGTCCCACCCATGCTGTTAAAAGCCTATTCTGTTGTTTCATGACCGTCTGTTGAGCCAGGTTTATAGTAAAATATCATTTTTGTTCATAGATTTTACACTGAATATTAATATTTATTATAATAATAAAAACAATGTCTGTACAAGTGAAAGCTTTTAGTGAGTATTACACCCACATATTAAATTTCGGAAGTCTGTGACGGCTACGGCTAACATTCCGTTGAAAATTTTATACTACGTTTCTAGTATTGAGACTGTATTCTGTTTTAATACTCTATAACAGAGTGGTTTTCCGTAGCGTACTAACTACGGACCACTACATTGGCCACTCTGAATGCAACTGATCAATTAAAATTTCGTTAAAAACTCACTACATAATTTTACCGTAGCGTCATAGTCTAAATGCAGCCAGAGCCGGGCTGGTCCGTTAAATCTTTTATTTCGGTATTTCAATCTGTAGTAGTAATGACTAGTGTACTCAGCAAAATTAGATTTCTAAAGCCAGTAAAGGTCAAATTACAACTGTTACTCCTTTTATTGACCATGCAATTTTAGCATGCGAGCAAAAACAGATATTTTTGCCGATATTTTGAAAACATCAAAATAAATATTTCTATTCGCCGTATTCAGACGAAACTTTCTACATGATAGCCTTACAGTAATGACTAAAACACAAACGTTGCAAAATGCATATGTGCACAAACTTTTGACTTGTGGGTAAACATGCGTGCATGGGGGAGGGGGGAGGGGGGGGCAATCATTCTATTAACAATAGTCATAATTCATGTAAGTTTGTCAATGCAGAAACATATCACCTAACATAAACAACATTTTATTGCTTAATTAATTTCTTAAAGTTTATAAATATTTCATGTACGAACAGCAATGTCTTCGAAGGCTGTTAACGATCTTTATCAACTATCAGGTCAAGGTACGTTCGAAAAACTGTTTGAATTGTCTGTTGGTTTAAATAGATTATACAGCTCTGAGAATATATTTGACAAAGATATTATGAAAAACTTATTGTTCGCCGTGGAAAAAGTCGATAGAGTTGCAGATAGTTTAATTCCCGAACATTACAGGCAAGCCAGTGTTAAACTGATAATCACAAGAGGGGATGGTAACTGTTTGTTCAACGCAACCAGTCTAGCACTGTGTGGTTCAGAGAAGCTGAGCGCTGAACTTCGGGTGCAAACCACGATTGAACTGGTTGAAAATCTTGAATTCTACAAGAACCACCCAATGTTAACGTTATTAGCTAATGAATTCAAAACAAAGAATGGCAGCCCTTGGAGTGTGGCCTCACTTTTCGATGCAATAGTCTTTAGCAATAACAGCTGCACAGTGTGTGTCAAAAGCGGATTCGATGCTGCTTTAAAGTGTGAAGCCAGGCGCACAGCTTGTTTAGGTACATTCTCTGGCTTACTTCAGATAATGGGGCTGTCATCCGCAATCGGATGCGAAATCCATCTTATCTACCCTGACACTAGACACAACATGCTTAGTCTATTAAATGGAATTTATCAGCCAAGACCAGGAATGATAGTTTCAACCATTGCCCGCTAGAGAGCATATTAATAATGTGGACAGATATTTCCGGCTGGCCTGATTGATCGGAGTTGAGTGTTAAATATTTTGTTCCTGTGTTACCCATCAACACACAGAACTGCGAAACTATATTTTGGAATGTAGTTGGGAAAAAGCGCAACGTCAAACAGAGCATGATTGACTCCAGTAAAAAAGCCAAGAGTAGGAAAACCTGTGCTATGAGAAAAATGTTGATTATTCAGCTTCAGTCAAAACAGCGAGAAGAAAGGTTGTACAGAGAAAATGGGTGCCGTCACAAGCAAGTCCAAAAAAGAATTATTCTACTTGTGTCAAAAAATCTAAAAGAAATAGTACAGTAGAACAACATGTGCAATCACAAGTGGCAAGACCAATAAATAAATGGCATTTTGAACAAGAAACTAAAATACATTTTTCGATGCCTCTACTAACGAGAAATTGGTGTGAAAAAAGCACCTCGGAAGAGAGAAACAGGGCTGAATTACTCTGCAGTTCCGATTGTGATAGTGATCCGGTAATTTTGAGTATGCCTCTTCTCTCGCCGACGTTTTACTTTCAGCCAGCAGATGCTAGTGATAGTGATCAGGTAATCAGTATGCCTCTTCTTTCACAACGTTTTTACTCCAAGTCAACAGATTGTAAAAAGTCAACAACTCACCCAGAGTGCACAGACTATAATACAGACACATTGAACACTGAAGTCTTTGGTAACTTGAAAACAAATGAAAACGAACAAATATTTGGTGATCCTCAGTCCACAGGTAATTATAACAAGGACATAACCAGCGTATTTGAGGCGACATTACCTTCTTTGAGTAAGGGCTGGTACCACAAAAAACCGAAGAGCTCAATCGTCAACCATAGAAAAATTTGTGGTGAATGACAAAATTGTCGCTGGAAAAGGTATGGAGGAAAGCGTCCAGCAGCTCAATGACCAACTATAAAATGAAGTTGACACAAAGAAGCGTGCAAAAACTACATGCGGTAATCAAAGTTGCAGAACTTTTATTGACGTCAGGGCCTATGGTACCTACGCAAGAAGCTGGGAAAATTTACACCAAAGAAAAAAACTTATTTCTTTGACTTGCAGAAGAGAATTTGAAAAAACAAAAATAAAGTCACATTTTTAACGTACTTTCTCGCCACTTAAATGTATATAAAAACCAAAAAAAAATCATTTACTAAATTAATATATATCTATATTACAACCAATTTTCATCTTTTGGGATATGAATTATGAAATTATCAAATAATTTAAAAATTACTTCTTTGCTTTTTTGGGGCATCTTGTTTACAACATGAAATTTAGAACAGTAACTAAGTGTTCAAGTTCAACAAAGTGTGCAAGCCAAAACAGTGTTTGTACATCTTTAAAGTTTTTTGATTGCTTCAAATATATTTAAAAAGACACATAGTGCTTAAATTTATTTATTTTAATATAAACCAAGGATGGGAAGGTGAGAAAATGGGAATTTTCTGAGGTGTTTTTAACACAGACAATGACAGCCGACATTTTGAAAGGCACTCTGCGGTGACAAAACTAAAAGCTATTCACTTCTGTACTCAAAGCACTGAAAAGCATCATAAAGAGAAAAACACTTTTAACACATGACAGGTAAGACTTTTAGCTCAATATTTTCATGCTTCTATTGGGAAAGCAACGGTTTAAAAGCCGAAATTATTTTGTGCGCCAATGTAGGCTGCTATAAAATGTCAGACAGGCGGTTTCTTTTGAAGTCTGGCTCTGAAAAACGATCTCTTTTTTTGAGTTTGAAATAAGCCTCCATAAGGACTATTGTATAGAAATGTTATCTATATGTTCACATGAAAAAGATAACCTAATATTCAGGTATTCCACATAGCTATAAAAGGGTGAAATAAGAACTTTAATCTTTGGTTGTTTGTCAGACGTGAGAAACCACATTAGTGCCATTTTGTCGCGCGTGCTATAAACTTTTAGTTCAGAAAATTACAAAGTTTCCCATAGACATTATTAAAAATGTTCTAGTGAAGCGATTTCATGATAAATAAGTGAGCAATGGGCCCAAAAGAACTGCTAAGGTTAGTTTTTGTTAGGACTTCAATTTCATGGCTTCCCACAAAGGAAGCCATTTCAGAGAGAAGCAACATTTTGCAAACAACCGTCACGACCTATTTTGATAACTTTTCCTTCTGATTCAACGTGTAGTTACTAGAAAATGATGTTGCATCAACATTATTATCTGCTTTATCGATTTAAAGTTTTATATGGGATATAAAAAAAACAGTAAAAATGCATTTTGAAAGCTTTACAACTCAAGTGCGGACTTTTTGAATATTCGCACGCGGCAAGCAAGCGCGTTTATTCAATACACTTATTTTAAACCACAATACGTCTGAAACGAGTTGTCATTTTAACACTAAATTGATGAAAATAGGTATTAACAGTGATTTTGGAATATCCTACTTATTTAGTGTAATTTAATACTCGAAGTATTCTTGCCAAAAAGGTAAAAAAGATCACGTATGCACACAGTAAGTGTTGTTTGAAATATACTTTAGCTAAATAACAACTTGAACAAGAAGACCAACAATGGGGTCACGAAAACAGTCAAAGTTGCACCCAAATTTGCATAAACAGTTCGTCTAAAAAGATAACTTTAATCTAGATTCAACCAACACTATTAATGCGGTCGAATTTTGTGAGTGTTTGATCGCATATTTGTACTAAAAAATACCCTTTAAAAAATCGTATCTGCTCACTTGAGTTCCGTGTTCATCTTTCTTGTGATTTTGGAGAAATCCTCATCTTTTTGGCTGAAAGTCTCGCGCATGGTTCACAGAAGAACTTGGCCCAAAACGTCAATACATTCGCTTTCCTTTCGTGCCAAATTTTCCTTGTAAATCATTCAAAAACGTCTTCTTTTTTCTCTTCTAAAACTTGCTGTGAAATCCTTCTTTGCAACAATATCGCCATTATTCATTATTTTTGAAAAACTAAGGTTTTAAACTTGAAAAACTTTGCGAGGTTTTGGCCGATTTTCTTGCATGATACACCGTTGAAAAGCTCGAATTTCGTGTTCTATTTTCGTATCCGTTGCTAGGCAACCCAATAAACACGTGCTCAAATATCATGCCCGCAAGTTGAGGTGTCATTTGAGGGTCTATGCGGGCGCATTGCCAGTTACCCACTTGCCAATCTCAGGGCGCATTGCCAGTTAATGAGTTAATCTACCCATTTCTTTCTTATGGTTTATGTGTTTGGGGGCAAGCTTCAAAAACAGCGAGCTCTTCGCCTTCATGAGCTATAGAGCACATACAATTCCTGTGTTTGCCTCTTCTAAAATAATTCCCTAGAATATGCTCTATTTTAAATCAGTTATGATCTTAATGCATGATGTATTTATCAATATTGCTCAAAAAAATATTTTGCTATTATTTACAAGTGTAAGTAACATACACAATCATAACACTAGGTCTTTATCTGGTGATAATTTTTATGTCAACTACTCGAGATTAAATCAGCAAAAACAATCTTTCTCAAGAATCGGTGTAAGTATTTGGAACAGTATCCCTGTTGAATTAAAAAAGCAACGTAAAACAAATTTGAAGTTGATGTTGCATAAAATATTATTGAAGGTTTTGGAATGTGAGGAATGGGTGAATATGCCTAACCTGATTAAAATAATAAGCAGCTACTGCTAACCATTTTATATTATTTCAAAGTAAGTAGATTGTTCGAAAATATCTGTTAAATCCGATCAGTTGATTATTATCTTATTTACTTTCAAACAAACAAAAACAAATTAAATTTGCTCATTTTCTGTAATAATATTACATACACTTTCTGCCTCGATTAGCTTTTGCTACCTGCAGAATTGTGTAAATTTGTAAATATTCTTTATATTATTAATAAATTTGTTGTTGTTGTTGCTGTTGTATATTTTTCTCAGAAGAATGATAACAAACTGTGTAATACAGTGTGCAACACCCCTGCTAAGAGACTTGGACTAGTACAATAACTGTATATAACATGAAGTTTCCTGAACAAAAAGGCGGAAATTTTAATAAAAATTGTTGATGTTTGATCGTAAAATACAAAAAAACTGCGGGTCTGTGCAAGTGACAACAAGTGAATTCGTACTCAGCGTATCAAAATTTATAGATTCATGTAAACTAAAAGTTTTCTAAGCGACCTTTGGGGTCACAGAATACAGCTTTATTTTTCAATACTGAAATTATACTAAAACAATTACTTGCCTGAGGCTCAGTGATTACAAGCCTATATTCACTTTGCTTGTGGCTCAGTGAATATAGGCTTGTAATCACCTTGCCTTCAATAATATTAGGAAATTTTAAATAAGTGTAGGATATAGTCTAATTATTCTGGTGTAAAATTGATGGTACAGGCTTAAATTTATTTATATGTGTGTCCTATAATTATATATTTATTAATAAATACATTTAATATTCTGATAGTATTTCTTTGTATTCAATTATTATGGGTTCAAGCGAACATGACGAGATAAAATTATAGCAACTTGATGGTACAGAAGCAACAAGTTGAACTTCATGCTGCAGAAATAATCAACTGGTGTTTTTCACTTGGTGGCAGTTATGTGACATATCTGCTTGGTAGATAATATACAGATAATTTTATCTGTAGGGAAACTATACTGTGACATAACTTTGACAGATATGTTGTTGGGCCAAATTCCTATATGTTGCAGATATATGACAGTTATCTGTTACATAACTGTAACAGATATCTGTCACATAACTGTAACAGATATCTGTCACATAACTGTAACAGGTATCTGTCACATAACTGTGACATATATGTTATGGGGCCAAATTCCTATATGTTGCAGAATGTCAGTCTGTCAGTTTGGTAAGGGATATACTATAAGTTATGATTATAGAATTCTTAGGGAGCGGTCATTAATTATTGGGGGGGGAGGGCCGGTAAATTTAGGGGGAGGGCTACCATTTTTTGGACCCCCTTTTTTGGGGAGGGCCAAATTTTTTTGTGCCCATCTAGAAGGGAGGGCCACAAATATTTGGGCACCTATTTCAGTAAAAAAAGTTATATTTCAATGACCAATTCAATGGGCC
>CACRXK020007852.1:0-21926 GCA_902702795.2 Paramuricea clavata
ATTAAATATTATTCATCGTGGTTGCACGTTTCATCTCAGCTATCCCTATTGGATGGTTACTTCATTATACGAAAATACAATGAGCTCAATTACAGTGACCGTGCATAAATTAACATAAACTTGATAGACCATGGCGTTGGTTGCTGTAGTGGTTTGATTTTTGTAGCAACACTGGACCAACAAGCTAGAAATTACTTTGCTATAGACCTCTAGAGAAATATTTTGAAAACTGGCAGAGCCTATATGCGCAGTTATGTCTTGATAAAAATATAGGTTTCCTCCTGTAGTAATACTTGATCAAGTAAGAGATAGTTCTTTATTCTTGACTTTTTAGGACTGATTAGTCTGACACAGTTCGTATCCAGTGGACAAATGTTAGTTTAGTCAAGTTTCATCCCAGATCTTGCAATGGCTCAAAGCAATAAGGGATGACCCCAACTGCCCCTGCAGTAGGGACAACAGTTCAAAACTGATAGACGGCTATCCACTGTATCAATTAGTGTGACAAATTACAAATAGATCCATGCGTGCACGTATAATAGTAAATCCAGTAAACCACAAAATACCACAGATATGAGATATTCATTCTTAGTTTATTAAGAAAAAATGGTAATATACTATGAACAGAAATTTACATCTGAGCTTTGTACGTCATACTGTAAACATGCAGATATATAACTAACATAATCAACTAGCTCTTTATATAATGTAATGAAATACTCTATCAAACACAAATTTCTTTATGTGTCCTTGAGTGGTCAAACTGCTCACAACTTAAACGCGGTGGCGTGGGCATTTGGCCTTCCTTGGCTTGACAGAGTAGTAATTACAACATTGTGATACTCTGGTATCGTAGTAGAAGTAACCACAGCATGAATAACTGGATTTCTTAGAGTGCACTTTACCACAGCAACAGATTTGAGTAGAAGGATTGTAGATTTGGTTGCCACAATCTAGTAGAAAGAAAGAGAATTGTGATTCTAATCCTTTTCATTATATGCTGCAGTTTTTGTACTTGACGGTTCAATATACATTTCAAGATAGCATTTAATTTACTGGCTTATTAGAGATCAGTGATTGCAACGCAACACTAGTTATATACACAATATACTTACAGAAGTATGGACAGTATGAGAATTCATAAGCACAAGCCCAGTTACCACCAGACGCGCAGGAACTAAACAATAGGAAATGTCAGTTAATTCTGAGTCACTTAGTAATAAGATTCAGGGTAGGATATTTTTTGACTTCTTTTTGTAGAGTGAGTAAATTCATCGATCGTCCAGCAACAGCACTTTTTCTGTGTAAGTTGAGTGATCCCCCCCCCTACACACTTTTCGTCGGGACCAATTTTGTAATTTTTCCAAACCTGTGGAGAAACTGGGGTTAGGCGGTGGGGGCGTAAATTCGTAATGCTTTCATTACGACATAAAATATACAAAATCTGCGGTTTTCAGATTATCACAAAACATTGTCTAAAATGCCCCCCCCCTTACATTGGGGCTGGCAACGCCCCTGTGGGTGCCTATTGGTGGTCGCCTTTACCTGAGCGAAACGTGAACGTATAAAATGAAAATGGTCTTAGCGCGTGTGCTTGCGCGCATTGTACGTCGGCAATGAAGAGTTTAGATGTACTCACCATTTCATACAACCACAGCGAATAGCGAATCCGGGCTTGTACCAAACAGCGATGCCCCAATGACAAACTATAGAAGTATTTGGAAACAGAAAAACATGTCAGTAAAATACTACATTGCTGTTCATTAAAATACATCTTAAACCCACATTTTACGCTTATATTTTCAGCTATATTTTCGATCTGTAAATTCAAGGCAAATTATTCGTAACTATGAGTCAACCGAGTTAATCCATGAGTCATCAAGAATTTTCGTGCAAAATCAACCGATTTAATTCACGAATTTTCGTGAAAAAATTTGAAACAGAAAAACTTCTTGTTCAAGGAAAGAAACGTGTTGGAATTAGCGTCCCAAATATTACCACAAACACTTTCTTATTATACACCTGATGACCTGATCATATCGGACCATGAATATTTGTAATTGTAGATAGACTATGAATATAGAAAGAGTCATTTTATCGCTGTTTATCATCGACTTTTTGTTCTAACGTTAACTGTTTCAAGAATGCAGAAAATAGCGTTTCTATAAGCCTTAGAAAATGAAGAATTTTCTTATAGGCAGTATCTAATTGGCGCACAACTCGCGCGGTAAATCTCAAATCCTATAGTTCCGGGACTGAAATGTATGACAAAAAAGCTGAACAAACGTACGTCCTTTATTCTTGATTGAATCAGGGTCATTGGCGTCGTTTTGTACAAGAGCTGTCGACGTTTCACTGTTCATGTCTTCCATGATCATCTTCGGTTCTTCCGCATCATTTGAGGTTTCTTTTTTCTCAGGCGTTTCATAGTCGTTGCCGAATTCATCTATATAAGAACGAAGTAAAGAAAGAAAGAATATAAGCGCCTCTTCCAGTATTAATAGGGGTCAAGTATAAGGAACATCCATTGATCTATGCAGTGTTATTACACGAGGAAATCTAAACTAATTACTAACTTTCAATAATTTTTTATACTGGACAGCTCTATCATTTCTGAACTGTTTGTCCGAGAGGTCCAATAAGGATCATCTCTTATTGATCCAGTGTTACTACAGGAGGAAACCTAAACTAAACTAACTTTATTTCGATACTGGATAACTCTATCAGTTCTAAACGTTCGTTCCAGAGGTCCAGTAAGGATCATCTCTTATTGATTCAGTGTTATTACAGAAGGAAATCTAAACTAAACTATAACTATAAATACTGGATAGCTTTATTAATTCTATAAACATGTTCTTCCAAGAGCTGGTCTAGTAAGCCGTGGATAATTCTATCACTCCCAAGAGGTACTTACCAACTTTAGCCAGTGCGAGGCCAGCGACCAACATTAAAACAACAATTTTTAAAGACATAATTTTTTTCTTCGCTGCTTTTCCTCAACTGACAACTTTGCTCTGTTCAACTGCTGCAAGAGTGATACTTTCGAAGGCGCATCTTGCGTCCTTTTATACAAACGGGCTACCACTTGAAAATGAACTTGTACTAAAATCTTTTGTCTCTAAGAGACAAAAACCTTTCTGACTAGTATTAAGCGTTTTTGCACAAAGACACTCTTAGAATAAGTTTTAGATGTCTGATCCGATGTTAATATTGGCTTTTGCATATAGTACACTGCAGTTGTGATTTGCAAGACTAAAGGACTTTGAATTCATGCATATATAAGGTGTAGGCTGTGCCAGTCAGGGTCAATATTTTTTGTATAAAACTTTTTAAATTTTTGAAGGTTGTCCAAGAAACAAAATAAGAAATCCTTTGTTTTAAAGGATAGATGAATCATCGATTTCATGATTATCATGTAGTTAGAAAATTGGAGACATGTATGATCATGGGCAAAGCCTGCAGGCCCGGTTTTAAAGAGGGAAGGACATTTATCCAAGTTACTAGTTTAAATAAGTAGTTCGGCTAGTATAGGTACTGTAGCTAAATACAATTTTGAAGTAGCAAGTAGTTGTTTTTTCAGACAGTAGCCATGAACAATTGCTTTGTAAATTACAAATGCGACATAGCAGCTATATAATATGCCGAAGGGTCTGCATGTAATACTGGCTATAGTTCTGGCTGCATGCATGACCACGTTTTTTAAGTAACTGTAGCAATTCAAATTACAAAACATGTTTTAGTCGACCCATTGTGCCATATGCGCCTCTAATGATAACTAAAATCGCTTGGTGTTAGAGAAATATACAGCGAAATGGGTTATTAAGTGTTATTAATTAATAATTATTAACACCATGCACATTACCCTGCTCGCAGACGTTGTATTTCTTACGCCAAACGACGAACACCACATAACCAAGATTCATATATCTGAAAAATGATATGGAAAATTTTTGTCCTTTGACAAGTCTTTTTTGTTTTACAAAGTATATAATGCTCTTTGATTAATTAAGTCAAGAGGATGCGTGTATATATGGAACACTATATGCATGTAATGAAAAAATACTTTTAGAATTGTTGAGGCAATCTTAATTTGAACAATGAAGTCAAGAAATTGTATTTGTTTGCTTGTGTATAGCTAAATAGACTAATTATTGTCCTTACAATTAGTATAAGCGAAATAAGTTGAGACGCAAATTCAATATAAAAAAATGCTGCAGCTAGTATATAAGTTACATTTAGAAATTAAATTAAGAACACTTTATAGTTTTATTTTGATCTGTTAATCTATATTTTTGCCGAATAAAAGTCTTTATCAACTGTTAGTTAAAACTGATGTCACTGTTATATACTGCGGTTAAAGACTTTTTAATAATACATAAACGTTTTTTAAATTAAGTGCAATGAAGATCGAATAAAAATGCTCTGTTTTACGAATTAGGTACCATATAACAAGTAGTTTAAAAACTAAGCCTTTTGTTATCAAAATGTTCAAGTTTGCATGCTGCTTGGAGAAAAGCATGTCATCCCGACATATTTTAATTTTATACTTATTAATTATTTTCCATTGTATATTGTAGATTTCAAGAAAAAACCATATAGAAGTTACATGCTATAGAAATCTATAGCTATAATTATGACTATTATGACATGCAATTAATTCTAATTCCAAATTAGTCGCACAAATTATAATTTAAAGATAAGTTCCAAGTCAATTACAAGGTATTTTAAGCAATTTTCCTTCTTAAAAATCAAATAGTCATTGACTGAGCTGTAGAGTATCAAAATATTTAGATTATCAATTTTCCAACAAAGGACTGCATAATAAAATAATCCAATTAAGACTCGTAAAAGAGCATGACTCCATTACCGGCATCAACCATTCTACACATTCACCAATCTGTCGTTTATGCTCATGCAGCAACTGGACTCTGCAGTAAAATTGGCGGAATCGGGGGGCGGGGGTGTACCTTAATGTCGTATGTACTGTATGAATACTGATTGACTATAAGGCCTGACTCCATACCACAACTGACACTCACAGAACCCAAATACTTTTGTTTTATAGACTTCTGTCATGGTTATAGAATTCAGAGTTGTTTTGGATCAAAATATCCAAAGATCTTTGCGTTTTTCAATTCCCTTTATAGTCTCAACTACAAATACATTCTGCATATAGATATATCTGAAGTTATTGTAGTCTGTGACAAAAGCTTTTTTGAAGCGTTGTCGTTACGACGTTTTGTCGGTGTGCAAATTCGGATGTTTTGAAATTTCATCTCAAAAATTGCGCACGAACACCAGAAAATGTAAAATGCCTTTCATGAGTAAACAAAGTATCTTGAGGAACTTACAAAATACCTTAGACTGGAGGCTACTTCTTTCACTAACGAGTTAAAAACCTTTTCTTTAAAGAGTAGTTTCTTCCTGTCCATGAAGTGACGGCATAAAGCGGGCTTGAAAATCGAAAAAGGTATTATTCGAATTTTGCCATTCACAAAATAACCAGTCTCAGAAGAAGTTACTGAAGTGAATTTTAACTGAAGATGACTTCGAAAATAATCGCAGTTCTCTGTCTTTTCTTGGCAGTAAGCTTCGCTGTAAGAGGTTAGTGTATAATTATGGTATTTTTTGGTATGATTTGCAATAAGTTAGTTTCCTTCTGCAGTATAACATTGGATCAATGAGGAATGTTTCCTTACTGCACCTCTATGCTAACAGTTTAAAAACGATAGAGTTATCCAGTTTAAATGAGGTTATAGTTTAGTTTCAAAATACCAATCAATGTTCTTTTCTCACAGAAGAATATGACACCCAGATGGAAGATTATGCCTCGTCAAATGATGAGACGTATTCAGATGAAAAGCCAGCTAAAGCGAAGAAAACAGTCATTGAAGATACGGGAAGTGAAACGAGCGCCTTAGTTCAACAAGATAGTGGTGATATGGATGCCGATGAGCACAAAGGATGTAAGTTAAAAAACAAAGAATTTTGATCAAATACAAACAGTCAATCATTATCAACAATCATTGAAAACAATACTTGATATCAATAGACAATACCTTTCCCTTTTCGTAAAATGAGACGACTGTATTTTGGCATATAACTTCATATAACTACAAACCGACATTGATAATAAGTTCTGTTAAATTTCCCTGCAGTTTCCTAAGCTTAACTTTCAACTTATATGGTATAAACGAGTGTTTATATATAATTAGTTTCTATATCTTATTTTTCTGTTTATTCTATATTTCAGTCTGTCATTGGGGAATTGCTGTGTGGTACAAACCTGGTTTCCAGATACGCTGTAACTGTATGAGATGGTGAGTAATTAATCAGGGGTATCGGTCGAGTGCTTGATCAGCATGGGCGATAATAGCCAATATAATCGTTTCAGAAAGGGCAGGAGGGATGTGACAAAGACCTTGGTATATACTAAGAACATTGAGTTAGCTTTCGTGATGGTTTTATCCCCGTGGGATCTCTGAAGTCTTTCTTAAGTTTTAATATGGCATATTTTAACCTATGTGACCACTTCGAGATTACTGGAACATTTACTAGTGTAGGCATTTTGCAGGCCCAGCATGCAGTGAACTCGTTTTCATATGGACTGGGCTTTTTTTGCCATTAATAGCAAGAACTTCTTTCTCATATTCTTTCACATTCTCGTCATTATAAAAGTCGTCACATAATTGTCTTTTTGTACGCTTATTGCATGCACAAGGAAGAGGCCTGCATGCATTAACAATTTACCCTGGTAGTTATAATTTCTTAACAAATGCCCCGAGTTTTAACGTGTTGTACTAGCAAACTGAGCCACCAATAGATTTAATGAATTATGCCATGTATATTTTTCTCAGACACCGTTTCTTCTTAATTTATTTCAGTACCTGCAAAGAAGGAGGTGTATGGAATTGTGGATATCACTTCGCCTATTGTCCATACTACTGTAAGTATCAACACAATATGCTTTCAAAAGTTGCACGAACGAACCAGCGTGGTCCCGCAAAAATTAAGGCCGAAAATTAGATTCAAGAAGCCCGCTAAAGGCTTCTTTGTACTTTCCGGAAATTCTTCTATCAAAGAAGTACGTTATTACAGCAGTACAAACAATCTTTCAAAGATACAATATTTCTTTAGTTTAAAAGTCTTTGTATACCGAAATTTGATGGTGCCACCTTGGGAATTAAACTGAGAACATAAGATAGGCATACCAACTAATTTGAACTATGGCCATAAATAGAAATACTATACATGAGTATAGTATTTTTATAGCTCGAATTCGACTCTGAAATCGAAAACTCGTCATACTGAACGGTGTAAATCGTTCTATTGAAAGCGGATGCGGATCCATCGGAATATATTCCTGTGTACCCGGGTGTCCGGTTGACGACCATGTTCGTTGAAGCGAAACAAAAAAATTTAGGTAATGTGACGGGTTAGCAAAAAAATCTTACCCATGATTATGGTTTGCGAACCAATTCGCACTTGGTGGAAAACTGACTTAAAACTGACTTAAAGGCACCTTTTTTGGCAAAAGAGAATGACTCATATTGCTCGTACTAATATTGTGATAAATACTTCAATGCTCTTTTCCAGATTGTGGCAACCAAATCTACAATCCTGCTTCTCAAATCTGTTGCTGTGGTAAAATTCACGATAAGAAATCCAACCATGCGTGCTGTGGTTACTTCTACTATAATACCAGAGTTTCAAAATGTTGTAATTACTACTCTGTGAAGCCCAGAAAGGCGAACTGCCCTCGCGACAGAGTCTAAGAGGCGATCGAGGATTCCTTTGAACCTTTTGTAGAGGTTAAACTTGTCTGAGAGTTAATTTTGTCACCGCAAACTCGGGAATTAGTCATTATATATTAATTGTAAATTTATTAGTTCTATAAATACAATGGACACAATGATTATCATGTTAATAAATAAATAAATAAATATTAGTAATTTTCGTTTGAAGAATCTTTAACACGTAAAGAACGGGAGCAAGGTATCCGGACAAAACATCCCCAGGCCCAGGTCAAAACGTCCCCAGGCCAAAAAACCCTAACTCTTGTGTTCAAATAAATTGAACTGCAACTAAATTATAAAAGAATAAACATGTTCACAGGGTTACAACACAAGCTTTCCAAATTATGCGACACATGGGTTTAGAGTATGTAACTCTGAATTAATTGTTTATTTGGCAATGAATTTATTCGCAAAGAATTTAATAGTACAGTGGTTGATCTAGTTCCTTGATCAGATCAGAAGAAAACAAAAATATTATATGTGAAGATAGTTTAAAATTACTTTAAAATTGACAGAATATCTGATATTTAGCCAATAGATTTGACTTTAGTTGGGATATTTTGACATGAGGACATTTTGAGGGACGTTTTGACCTGGGAACGTTTTGACTGGTAAGCGCGAGCAAGGCGGCTGAGCGCAGTTATTTCAATGCAAATAAAACTGACGCGCATGAGCCGAGTTGGCACGCGATCTTCGTTAGCTGTTTCTTAATGCTTTCCCAACACTATCATGTATTCTATTGAAGTTGAAACATAGTTGGAACACTCATCAAACTTTTATTTTGCTAGATTTCTAGCTAGATTTGCTAAATTTCTAGCATTTGCTAGATTTGCCTTCGTTCTACAGAGTTCTCAGGGGAACAAACTACCAAACTGTGTTCGCACTGTTAGTCTCGTTTCAAACGTCGTGCTTCTCATGCGCCGAACGCATTGAAAACACAGATAATGAGGCTTCTCAACTGATTATCTATTGCTTTTAGTGCATACTATTTACGAGGTTATTCCAGTACTATTATATAGTACAGTGGATTTGAGCTGAAATTGGAAATTCATCCTTACAATGTGGAAACATCATATTTTGCCTTTAACCGGGGGGTGATGTATTACACATTATTTTTACCGGGGGAAACAACATTCAGGTTACTATAACAACCTGAATTGGAACTACAATAATTGCAACATTTTATAATACTACACGAATATAAAGTAATAAAGTCTTATTTTTTGTCGCATTTAATAAAATGGTTTTGCCATTCGAAAGACAACCCGTCTTGCATAAAAGATACGAGTTTTATTCGCCTTCATCTAAAGTTGCCGATCCGAACGCTGAAGACTATGTCAATTTCTTAAGGTCAGTGACAGTGGCAAATATGTCAAATAAAAGCCTATTTAGAATTAGATATTTTCATATTTTGCTAGATAGTAATAGATTATATTATAAATAGTTATATTTGACAATAATTTTGAAACAGATTCGAAATAACACCTTGTATTTTGTGTCCCAATTTATACTTTGGTCAAACTCTGCAATCTTGGTCAATGGTGATTAAATTACTCGGCATCAGTCGATAATTTGTCAAAGCCGATTTATAGTACACAACTTTTGTCTGGAACTGTCGCATGCAACTGGCTTACAACTTGAGTGTGCTGTACGTGTAACTTAAACCAAGCACTGTCAATTCACCTACATTGTTAATTGTAAGTGAGTTGTGCTTGATTTACACCGTACAATTAATACTGATCAAGTTGTAAGCAGGTACTGAGACTGAGTTTCAGGCAAAAGTTGTGCGGTGTGAATTCATTTGGCCTTTAATTTGTCCAGTACACAGCAAAAAGTTGTTATAATGCCGTATTTATTATTTAATATACACATAAACCTGACTGGAAAGTTTGGAAATTGCACGGCTGAGATTTAAAAAATTTTAAATCGTAAATATATAGAAGCATCAACTAAGATATATCCGAGATATCAGCCATGCGATATATCGAGAGCATCAAGATACATCCGAGGTATCGGCCACGCGATATATAGGAAACATCAAGATATATCTGATCAATATCAGCCGCGCGATACAAACTTTCCACACTGGCACATAAACAGGTGATGATCGATGTCAATCCTGTCAAGACAAACTATGCACACAATTTTGCCTGACTAAATAAGCTATTTTATGGTAATTAATTTGTATTAAATTAAATGTATATTGTATAGACTATGACCTGTCAATTTGTGATCTATCTGGCTAGTATTTATTCTTTGCTGAAACTAGTTCCTCCAGACTCATTATGACATCATCAGTCTCTTGCATAAATCAGGTTTTAGTTTTAAACTGAATTATCTCTATAATAATCAGTTCTGTTACTTTCTATCAAAATAACTGTTTTCATTTAATGTAGTTCGTGTTTAATTATAACTACCTTCATCACAGCTTAATGTATAGTGGCCCATTTTTACTACAGCGAGAAACTAGAATATACTTAGTCGAAAAGTCAAACAGTTGAAGAATTCTTTTCACATTTATCTTTAAAATACTAGTGTGAAGTTAGATGGTACGGCAAAGAGAAAACAATGTCTGAAGTTCAGTAAATCACCTATCATCGTCTTTTCCCGGGACAGGTGGAAAATTCCCTGGAACCCTGCCAGGCATGCCTTAATCTCCTACTTCTTGTGATTTAATTTTGCAAACTAATTTTGTTCATGTTTATAAGGCATGTTTACATGCTTGCGGGGATGATTTAATTTACAGTAAAGTTTAGTAGCCAAAGTAGTAAACTGTGGCGAGCCCAAAAATCCAGTGGCCAGCAGTATTTAGCAGCTCAAATGGTTACAATTTCCTGACCCCTGGGGCATGTAGTTTTTTAAATGTTTGAAAATTACCCATGTCCTGGGGAAAAAGTTATGTTACAATCTCCCGATATTCCACCATATTTACCCAACTTGTTCAGTAATGCTTGGATTACAGTATAAATATGGTGTCAATTTACAGCATCAATGATAATTTTATTTAAATTGTCAACATTTAACTTTATTATTTTGCGTTTCTCAACCGCTAGATACATAAATAAAAAGGTTGCTAACTTTGTAAACTGCAAACTAAAGCTAAAAGTAAAACGCCAAAAAGATTTTTGAGAAAAACGCTTCTGATCTTGATGAGAATTAAGGCCTGTTTTATATGTCGAATTTTGGTCGCGTCGAATGCAATTAAGACAATCAGGGTGCGATAATTCGCGTACTTACGTACCGGAGGTAGCCAATACTACTGTCTGGTACTTCTTTGTTTTCAGCCACGTACCACGTAGGTACGCGGAACTCTTGCTATCTGCGTACTTATTTTTTGCTGGTAGCACATGACCTTTCCAAGTCCAAGCTATTCAATACCGTAATTTAGTTGGTATATCATGTGTCTGAGATGTCTTGGCATGAAACATGATTGCACTGATGGCACTAAGAAACGCTGGAGTCGGTTGTTTGAAATATAGCAAAACTCCGTCTTTAAATAGCAAAACACCCTTTTCAAATAGCAAAACACCCTTTTCAAATAGCAAAACACCCTTTTCAAATAGCAAAACACCCTTTTCAAAATATATAGGAAAACACCCTTTTCAAATAGCAAAACTCCCTTTTCAAATAGCAAAACTCCCTTTTCAAATAGCAAAACTCCCTTTTCAAATAGCAAAACACCCTTTTCAAATAGCAAAAATCCCTTTTCAAATAGCAAAACTCCCTTTTCAAATAGCAAAACTCTCTTTTCAAATAGCAAAACTCCTTTTTCAAATAGCAAAACTCCCTTTTCAAATAGCAAAACTCTCTTTTCAAATAGCAAAACTCCGTTTGCTACCTCGTAGTCTGAATATACTTTTCAGAAACCTGTACTTTATGAACTTTATTTTAAAGACTAAGTACACATTGAGTATTGAGTACTGAGTTTGTTCTAGCGCAAGTACGCGGCAACAACCATTGGCGTACCAGTCAGGTACGACTAGAAATCTTGAATGATCGCAGCCTGGACAATAGATAATGATTAATGAGATGATAAACCTCATTAAGCTTCATTATCTATTGTTTGAATTTCGAAATTCGACGTAAAACGGGCCAAAAAAACTGATATTTCTCAAACATTAAGGAATATGTCAAGCAGCGGTCCACAGCTTGCAGACAAGGAAACGAGTGGACAACGTGAAATACCCCTAAAGTAAGTAAGGAAATATTCCTCTTCGAATATAGATGGAATAGATAGATAGAATTTTTTATTTATACACGCTGACCTCGTCAACCGAAGCTGATTTCCACGAGGGGCGTGTGCCAAAAAATTGAATAAGGTTTTTACATGTACAGGAAAGTGATAGAGCTATTTACAAGAGTTTTAAGCGATATAGACTATTAAAACAGTAACATATTAGTGAGTATTAAAATAGTGACATATTAATGTCTAATGAGAAAGTTGGCAGACTATTTACAGGCACATTATTTACAATACGTATTATTCATAAATGTGAGCAGCGATTTTATTTCGAAAGGAAGAAAGTGATTTGCTTTCCCTAATATCTTTTGGAATAGAATTCCAAAGTTTAGCTCCGTTGTACATGAAACTATTTTCCATGTTATTAGAACGAGGTTTTGGTAAACAAAGACCCGTTCATGAGAGCTTTATTCCTCGACTATTTTCAGGTCAGTAAAGGCGAAAGTTGATACCGGGCTAGGAGGAAAAAGTTCCAGTAAAATAAAGGAAGATGTTACGCCTTTACCGAGGGGGAATGGCGTCCAGGCGGTGACGCAAATTGCTGTCACAAACAGGAAAGAATTGGAGAAAAAGATGAAAATTATCCAGGTTTGGATGCCACCTGATTTTATTAATATGTATTGGAATTTACTCAGTTTATGTTAATTCATTTGAGATTTGAGTGATTTGATTGAACTGGTGCGGGCGTATCATTTCTTTGACGTCTTTCTCAAATACGCAACATGAGCTCCACCTTTGAATTTACTATATGAGTAAATTCTTAAACACGTCCGAATTTATCATTATGATAAATTCGCGGCACATTTTGAATTTATCAATAGAGTTAATCATAAAACCAAAAGCATTAGACAAGACTTCTTGTTATAAATATAATGGCACTAAAAGGGAGGCTGGTCGCGCGGGGGTGTGGAGATTTTCAAGCAAAAAAAGTTTACTAGTTAGACTTTCAAAAAAGTTAAAAAAGTTAGGGTTAGGGGTTAGTGGGTAGGGATGGGGATGGGGTTAGGGTTAGTGTTAGTGTTAGATGTTGCGAATTTATTATTATGATAAATTCAAAATGTGCCGCGAATTTATCATAATGATAAATTTGGACGTGTTTAAAAATTTACTCGTATAGTAAATTCAAAGGTGGAGCTCATGTTGCAAATACGTTATACTAAAGTTTATTTTTTACATAAACCATAGAAGGTTACTTAAGCGAACTCGATGCAGACATTATAGACCGATCATTATCTACACACGTAAAAACGCACAAGTTGTAACAAGTCTGCAAACAAGTTGTTACACGTCTGTCCACAAGCTGTCAACAAGTTGTGCTCGCACTGCTTGTTCCCAGTTTGTTGTAACAAGTTTGAAACAAGCTGTTAACAACTTGTAACAAGCTTGATGGCATTATCAGCCTTGTTACAAGATTGTGCTAACAAGTTTGTTACAGTCATGATATAACAAGGATGCTACAAGGTTGTCAACATAAGGTTGTAACAATCTTGTTATATCAAGCATGTCACAAACTTGTCAGAACAACCTTGCAACAAGTCTGATAATTTCGACAAGATTGTTACAAGTTGTCAACAAGTTGTTCCAAACCTGTTGACAACTTATGACAAGCAGTGCGAATACATCTTGTTAACAGCTTGTGAACAGACTTGTTACAAACTTGTGCGTTTTAACGTGTGTATTACATAATGGTTAAATGAAAACTTTTCTATTGGTTGTTTAATAGCGAAAATACAATACGCACGTGACGATGAATGAACCGAACATTTATTACATAAACCATAAAACCAACACAAAAACATAGATAATGATCGAGGACTATTTTGTCTGCATCGAGTCCCCTAACCTTGGGGCCCGTTCTTATTCTATTAACTACAGTATAATGCATAAACACAACATCAATTTTGTTCATGCTGTGTCATTTATGTTTTGGTGTCATTTTGATTGGCACCTCAAATTGGGATGTTCTAAAGATGTATCATAAACAGTAAATCGATTGTCATTTTTATTCGTAAATGGTCAGATGGCAATGCTAATTTATCCATAATGTCTTAATGATATTTTCGTAGGATAACATGCTCCACCATAAACAAGAAGAGCGGAAACTGAAACGAATAGAGGGAGACATTGTAAAAAAACAGCGACTGTTACGACGAGTTATGCAAGATTATGACAATGGTGAGTTAATTTTTTTTATAAAATTATAGTTGTAAGTCTTGATGCTTGTGATGTTACTCTGAGTGTATATCCACACCGGGCAAGCTTGAAAAACATGCCTGACCACGGTGGGAATCGAACCGACGACCTTTGGAATACTAGCCCAATGCTCTGCCAACTGAGCTACGCGGTCAGGCATATTTTTCAAGCATATTTCAGGCATATTTTTCCACCGTGGTCAGGCATATTTTTCAAGCTTGCCCGGTGTGGTTATACACTCAGACTAGAGTAACATCACAAGCATCATATTCACCTGAGTACATTACACCAACACAGAAAAATCATGGTTGTAAGTCTTGTTGTTGCTGCCAGACTGATTCTCATTATAGACTAATTTTAAAATGTATTACAGATATAGACTAGACCAGGGGTGGATTTACTGGGGGGGGGGGCGTTGAAAGTTTAGGTTGAAAATTTAGGTTCAAAATTTACGTTTAAAAAACCAACGAGACGGCAGTGATTAATTCCTTTGTCTTTTCTTCATGAATTATTAATTATTCGGCGCATGGGAAGAGCCTCGCCTTAACAAGTTAAATGTTTTTCTTAGATACTTTTGGCAAGAAAAAAGTCGAGGAGATGAAATTGCAAGGAAGCATCAAGGAAATTGAAGAGGCCAAGCATCATCATCTTCACAAAGAACTTTTGGTAATTTAAATGTGTTTTTTTGTAATTTTAATAGTTTTGTGACCGTCTTTTGAGTCTCCAAAATCTTCCTGTGGCATTATCATTGTGGATTATTTCATACCAAATGAATTTAGTGTTTATATTTTATGTTTTGATTGAATAGGATTCAAAGTCACGAAGGAAGAAAAGTTTGTCCGAATCTGTTAGACAACAGGCAACTAACAAGAAAAGATTTGCTAATGAAGTAAGTTGGTACACGCCCCAACGGCAACGACGATACCGTTTAAAAATTTTATTAAAATATTATATAATACAACTAAATGTTTAACTATATTTATACTGGATATAGCTCTATTATAGTTATAAACTGTTAGGGGTGTCATTTTGAATTCAATGAGCCAATTTTTAAGCCAATCTTTATAATAATGAGAATTAAAAGATTTTTAAATCTGTTAAATTATATTCACCTAACAAATTGTTTGGTGTTTAAATTAGTTTTTTAATTACATAAATTTATTAATAATTACATAAATCTATTCCATACAAACCATTCCCTTTACTATTATAGAAACGACTTGGAATATCAATACGAAAAGACTGCTGATGAGCTAAAATTGAAACGAAACGAAGTTGTCAACTTAACGAAGGAATACGAACAAAGAATAAGATTAAAAGAGGTCAAGTGTTTCATTTGTCGCGATTGGTCTCGAAGATGGATCATTTAAGTCCCGTACAGACCAGCACGTTTTGTACCGGGCTTTATTTTGGGTTTTTTTTTATTAATTATTTATTCATTTGAAAAATCTAGTTGGAAGAATATAATCTGACAAAGAGGTTGGCGGAACTGGCTATAGCCACAACGATGGAAGACCACAAGCAAAAAGCAATGGAAATAAATTATGAAACGTTAGTTCAAATTATTCTCATGTTTGTTGTAAAACAACAACAACAACACTAATAAAACGCCTGAAGATAGGCAGTTTTGTTGGGAATATAAATATAAACTTATACCATTGTATAATCTCTGAATGTTGAGAAATATTTGAATCAAATTATTTCGGTTTCTTATTTATTCATTCCTAAAATTAATTCGCTTATAAATCAGAGTGGCGAGCGAAAACCTGTCTAACATGTTTTAATTGTTTCTCCCTTTATTGACAGGATGAAAAAAGATTCGAAAGTAATAGAAAGCCAGGTATAAATTAACGGAAAAGCAAGAATATTTATGTAGTAATCGTGTTTGCATTTTGTTGTGTTGTGTTGTGTTGTGTTGTGTTGTGTTGTGTTGTGTAATTGTGTTGTGTTGTGGTGTGTTATGCTGTGTTGTGCTGTATTACTGCACATGCGTAATAACGTTGGGTTGCTCAATTTATTTTATGGTACTTTTAGGAAGCATTACAAAGACGAAAATCATTAGAGAGTAAATTAAAGTAAGTTGTTGCTTGGTACACCACACCTGTTGATAAGCTCTGTCCTTGTTAACCAACCTAACTGACCAAATATATTTAAACAAACTCAAATATATTTAAACTGGACAGCTATATCGATCAGTTCTAAACTGTTCTCTTAAGCTCCCTTGGCAGAGTCAAGCACTCTTTTTGCATATTAAGACTACGGTGAAATTATATAATCATACATAAAACTCCATGCTATATTCAGCCTAGGTCGATATCACGAGAGGAGATTTGTTGGAAGCAAAAGAAGACTAAGTCAGGACATGGATGAAACAAACGACAAAATGTCGTTGAAAATAAGAGAAGGTAGAATTTTGCCTTCAATATAATATATCAAACCAAACTTTCTCTTCTCTGAAGCACTCTCCTCTCGCATGCCATTATTTTGATCCTTAATATTTTCTTTAGAGGGCAGAAAAATGACAGATATTAGTCGCTCTTTACAAAACAATTCGACAGCTCAGAAGAATACTCAGATTGATGCCGACTTTTTAGACCGCCAGGAACAAGGGAAACATATTGATCTAAAACAAAAAGTAAGATACTGACCAACATTGGGGGGGGGGGGGGGTGCAACTGAGCATGGAAATGGAAGTCGTTAATCTGGATTGAGTGAAAATTGTCTTTATGTAAAAATTAAGTGGAAGCTTTTCGTGATGCATAGAATGTGTTCCTTTTAGATGGCTGAAGCGAAGAGAACGACATTGCTGGAACAAATGTCAAAAGATCGGAAGAATCGTAATCGAGCACGAATGACGCGAACGCAAGATCGTTGCGTGGACACGGACACAGATACTCGGAAACTGTCGTATAGCGACGCCATTAGACATTTACAGGTGATTGAACAAATGTACAAAAATAAGTGTACAAAAATATAACAATGTATGTTGTGGTGTGAAAATTGTTATACTGAAACATTATCTCCTAGTCTTGCTTCCTAAATAATGCGCAGAACAGGGAACCTTGAGGAATTTTCGGATGTTTCTGCGACAACGTTTGCTCAGACTCTACATTCTTTTTCTCACTTCAGAAAAGTGTGTCGAAGCAAGAAGAGATGGAGCATGCGCTGTATAATCAAGTGCGATCATCGGAAGCCAGTTATAGAAAACAGGAACAATATTGTCAGCGGCTTCAGGACGATCTTGGCGCTATACAGAGAGAAAACGCCAAGCTATTGAAGGTATACTATTGAAGATATTCGAGCGTTATGAAAGCTAAGCGAAGAAATAGCTTTATCAGTTTTAAACTGTTCTCCGATCCTTCGAGGCTCACTAAGGATCATCTCTTATTGATCCAGTGTTACTACAGGAGGAAACCTAAACTAAACTAACTTTATTTATACTGGATAGCTATATCAGTTCTAAACTGTTCTTCCTAGAGGTCCAGTAAGAATCATCTCTTATTGATCCAGTGTTACTACAGGAGGAAACCTAAACTAAACTAACTTTATTTATACTGGATAGCTATATCAGTTCTAAACTGTTCTTCCTAGAGGTCCAGTAAGAATCATCTCTTATTGATCCAGTGTTACTACAGGAGGAAACCTAAACTAAACTAACTTTATTTATACTGGATAGCCATATCAGTTCTAAACTGTTCTTCCTAGAGGTCCAGTAAGGATCATCTCTTATTGATCCAGTATTATTACAGGAGGAAACCTAAACTAAACTAACTTTATTTATACTGGGTACCAATATCAGTCCACTTATTCAGTCAGTGTTATTACAGGAGGAAACTTAAACTAAACTAACTTAAATAGTTTATTTATACTGGATAGCTCTATCAGTGTGGTTCCAAACTGTTCTTCCTAGAGGTCCAGTATTACTACGAAATGCGGCTGAGGTGAAATTATACTGCTTTGATTTTAGGATTTCGAACTGGAATGTAAAACAAGAGAAACGTCTCTGAAACAAGCTCTTACTCGCGAACAGGCAGCGTTGCAAAAGGTATGTACAAAAGGAAATATTTTACCGTACATGTAATGTAACTAACAAGTACAGTATATTTTTCTTACCTTTTGTCGTTTTGAATAGATAGCTTTTATTATTTGACTATAAACAATATCATCCAACATGTATATATTGACGTCTTGTGTTTGGTGGCAATTAAATGGATTATAGCTAGTGTAAATCTCCAGTCTGCTATCAATATCAACATTTTTTACTACCATCTAGCCGCTGCTCTTATTGAAACCAACCAGTACTGTACTGTACTTTATTTTGTTTTGTTTAAAAGGCTCGTACGACTAGAGAAGAAGGAATACAAAGTTTAGTCAAACTACGAGACTTATTACGCGAAGATAAACACCGTTTGAATGATGACGAAAAAGTAAGTATAGAAACTGCTCGAAGTGAATGAAGTAACGTGTATAGTGTGGCGAATTGACGAAAAGATGAAGTAAGTTGATGTGAAATATACTGATTTAGTTAAAAGATCCGTTAATTGAAAATAAGCTACAGTCAGGTAAAGTAAAGCGGATAAAATTAGAGAACACTAGACAAAGTAAAGCGAGGCGTTGTGAATTGAAGTCTTGATATGGTAAATTGATGCAGTGAATACTTCTCGTTTTACTAGGAACATCATCGCTTAGCAAGGTTGGAATATTCAACAAGGCTACAAGAAATCTCATGAAGTGCTGAACGAAGAAATCGTTTCTTCTTGGGCTGCAATGGACTACTGGAAGACAATATACCTCGTTGGTGGTTGGCCATCATGGCTAAATTTCACTGTAGTGTAGGACAAATGATGGTCATCAAACGCATTCAGAAGTGGCGACACTTATAGCAGCAACGGTCATCGCTCCATGCAGCGTCGTTTTCTAACCTTAATCTCATTGATGAGCGAAACGAAATGCATCGAAAACAAATAGTCTGTACGGACCAGTACGGTCAGGTAGTTGTGTAAATAGGCTTTCGATTAAAAAAATCAGTATGACAATTATGTATATGTGCCTGAAAATTCTGTGTCCAGGCTTAGCTAAAATTCAAAAGGTAATATTTTAGTAAGATATCAGTGACATCAGTTTCAAATTGTTGTTTCATCCTATCGTTTGTTAGGTTTCAGTTGAAACATTTTTTTCAGTTATCAGTAAAAAAAATACGGACAAATATCTGTAGCAACGTTTTGTAGAATATCTAATTTGAAGACCTCGCGCTTTAGGCTTCGTTGCTATACCACTTTCGCTGAAATCATCCTCAGTTTCCAAACGGTTAGAACGTCATGTAAATTGATGTAAACATTGTCATTATTCATCAAACATCCAGATGATTTTGGTACGCGGAAAAGTACTGGCACTAGTTGTCAAATAGAAATCCATTTTATGATTGAAACAACTGAATATCTCCTGTAATATACTTTATTTCGATTCCATATTTTTGTCAGAGCTATAGTTCTCATAACCAAACATAATTTCAACTAGTTTCATAAAGAATAACGAAAGATATAATTGACTGAATACATCAAAATGGATTTCTATTCGGACAACCCTTTCTGAGCGCTGATTGGCTAAAATACGAACACGAGATCACCTGGATGTGAACGACAGATGTATTTTGATCAAAATTTCAAATATATAAACATGAAAGTTTAAAGTTTGATGCTAATAAATTAGTCAGGATTGACTCTTTGCAGCTGAAAACCTGGAAATTTAAAGTATGGGGTAATTTAGCTAGGGTAATTCCACTAATTTGTTAAAATTAATTCGAGGAAGTAGCTAATTATGTCTATATATACAGTTTAGAAAAGACACGTGTATGGCCGACAGTGGATCACAAAACCCAAAAGATATTTATCAAATGCTTTGTGTTCATTGTCAGACTTGTCTTGCGTTTATAATATATGTAAATACGCTTGCTAAAGTCAGCTTTGTTTACGTACAGTTTGAGTTGTCTGACTCTTGTGAAGCGATTAATTTCTTGCTGGAACTAGGGACGGGTGTTTGTGTATCAAGCTCTATTACAGGAAGTTCTTCAAGGCAATATAAATTAATCACAGAAGATCAAGAATTCCAAGAAGAGTTAAAGAATATCAGGTTTCTTGAAATTGACTAACCTGAAGTTCAGGCCCTATCACAGAATTGACCGGAAAATGAGCACACCAGGTATGATTAATCAGCAATATTATATCACGCTTGTATTTCTATTACTTAATAAGTCTGCCTGCAGCGAACTTAAACAGCAGAACTGTGCAGTTTATATTTGTGAATTACTACATCGTTCAAGCAGTTTCACGGTTTGGAGGTTGTGAATACACTGAGAAGTGTATAAAGCAAGTTCATATGCACAGTCATATTTGTTCTGAATTACATGAAATTACATGTTGATCAAATTGCAAAGATTATGTATCACTGGGTTCGATAATCAAAGACGATATTTGTTTCTATAGGGGCCCTGTTTATTACAGTATATGACCTTGGTTAAGAGCTGGGCAGGACATTTGCCGAGATCCTACTTCTAATTAATATAAACTCTATTGAGTGTTTATATTATCTCACTGTTTTTCCACAGAATCCAGCATTCTTGCTGGAGAAGAATGTGCCCTTTAGCACCCATGTGCAACTTCATTATTTTACTCTGGCTAACGGCAGACAATTTTACTTATCAAGGGGAGAGCACTGCATGGTGCTTGATGGGTTAAATAAATATCTGAGTTTTGGGCGTCTCACATACTCAATACTCATATAATCGAAGGGTTTTTGTAGATGAAAATTTTGAGTGGAAACCTGCACAAACATTGCATTTCTAACCAGGAGCAGATGTAAAATATACAACTATATTCATTTGGCCCTCTTGCAGGAATCAAACCTGCAGTCCTACCAGTAATTCTGGTATATAAATGTATTCTGTCTAGGCTGAAAATGTGCCTGACACTGAACATGCATAAAATTCCTTTTGTGCAAAAAATTTGAAGCGAACAACTTAATTGACTGGCTTCATCCTGGCACTAATTTGCATGTCTATATTTTAGCCCTTTGAATGGCATTGCAACCTGACGCACATATTATTTTACTCTGTCTTATGCCAAATGAATTTACTTGTCAAATGGAACCAGCAATGTATGGATTAAACATGCCATCTACTCCCATTTCCACACCCTACCAAGCCTGTCCTCTCTGAGATTTAATTGAGTTCATGATTGCATGGCTTCTAGATAGCTACTTGTAGTAATAACTTAATTAGCCAATATCAGATGGTTTACTTTGCTTCATAAACATGATTGGAAAATTCATAATCACGTTTGTAATTGCCAACAAACTTGACAATCAAGTTACCAAATTTGTTCAGTGGCGGACACTTTGCAAAATATTGGTGGGCGGGGGATTTAGTCATGATTGAAAATTGTTGTTGGCTTTCGGAAATTATTGGGAGGGAGACAATTCTCCCCCCCCCCTGCCTCCCATCTCTAGTGTCTGCCACTGTTTTGTTGCAAAATTAAAACTTTCCAAATGAACTTTAGAAAATTTGTGGCCAAGATTTTGTAAAATCAATTGTAAAACAATTTCATATTATTTCACATATAGTACAGTATTCATTACCTTAGAAACTGTAATTAATGCCTAGAAATATGATTCTTAATTATTCCTAATTAAAATTCTGATTC
>CACRXK020007853.1:0-21917 GCA_902702795.2 Paramuricea clavata
AGATGGTGATGGTGATGGGGTAAGTGGTACTGGTGATGGCGCTTTTGAAAGGATCTTATTGTTATGGCTGGATATCACGGATTTCACGTTTTTCAGGCAACTATAGCTCACTTTGATGGTATTCCTGTTGAAAATTTTGTTGAGGGCGGATGACTTAGGGAAGTGAATATCTACGAGGTGTAGAAAATCTTTACCAATGTTGGATCTCACGTTTTTACTGTAGGGCGGTTCAACAAGAAATGCTTAACCAAAGGCATTGTCTACCATGCAAAGATCGCAGCGGAGGACAACGGAGAAACAAGGCACTATATTGGAATTACGGCTACAACCTTCAAGGAACGTTTTAGGAACCACCAGAAATCATTCAACATCGCTACGTATGCTAACGACACTGAACTGTCGAAGTACATATGGAGTTTGAAGAAAAGCAATCGCCCATACAAAATTAAATGGACAATTTTAAAACATTCGAGTGCATACGGATCGGGACGTAATCAGTGCAATTTGTGTAGCGACGAAAAACTTTTCATCATGAAATTTAAAAAGAACTCGCTGCTCAACAAAAGAAGTGAAATATTCTCGAATTGCGTCCACCAAAAACAATTTCTGGCGGGAAAATACATTCGCGTGCAATCGAACAACGTGCGCAATCATGCACGCGCAAGCAAACAAAACCAAACCGTCAAATTTAGTTAACATAACTTTAGTTGTCCGAAGATTGTCTGTAAACTCAGGCATGAAACTCGAGTAACAACGTTTGTTTTGTACTTTATTTAAATAATTAAATGTATATATATATATATATATATAGAAGTGATTCAGCAAAAAAAAAACTGTCATTTTTCCCATTTTTGGCCCCAACACCTTGTATGACAAATGCCGTCAAACGTCCGGATAACTTTGAATTTTCAGAAAATTATTTTGGCAGTCATGACGGCAGAGGAAAAATATTAAAAGTCATGAAAGCACAGGCAAATGGGATAATTTGTTCAGGAATGACGGATAAATATTTATAGGGATGCGCTCATTGTGCGCACCCCCGGTACAAATAGGGCTAAAATACATTACAAGCGCGTGTGAATGATATGAAATTATATCCTGGGTGATATAATGGGTGGAGCTCTAGTGCTCCACCCGATCCAGAACCCCCACTATTCCAATATTACTCCTAATTTTTTTTCTGCTGTTCTAAGCTTCCTCCCCAATGGAATGTTCACAGGATGGATAATACCTAGTACATATGTAGTAATTACATTAGGGACGAACCATTAGAAGTGATGGGCCGGAGGGAGTACTTTCAGCTAACATAAAGTTTTCGACCGTCTGTTTGTGTAGAATTTTTTAATGAAATTTTAAAGCCTTTTTTGCTCCCTTTGCAAGATATTTTCTCCTTTCTTTCTCTATTGCGTGATTTCTTCCCACACCTTACTTTTCTGATCGTCCGTCCCTCTCACATTCCTTTTCCAATGACCTGTTCATTGTGGAACAGCAAAACTAAATTCCAGATCTTTTTATATTTTTTCAGGCCGAACAGAATTAGAACTCCCGGAGGGTAGACGTGGTTACCCAAATTCAACAACAGTGGATTCCTGGCCATGGATTTTTAAAGAATTTCGAAACCATGGTTACGCCACGCTATATAGCGAAGATGACGCGTATTACAACGCATTCAACTATCGGCTACACGGATTCCGCGATCCACCCGCTGATCACTATACACGCCCGTTTTGGCAAGCTGCCCGCACTGCAGGTTACTGTATCAAATCAACACCCCAACCGCAACTTCATTTTGACTACGTGGAAAGCTTTATGAAGGCTTACAAAAATCAGCCCAAAATTGGACTATCGTTTCTGGCTGAAATTTCGCACAGTAACATGAACACTTTGAGTCCGACAGAGGGGTTTGTTTTGAATTTTTTCAAGTCTATACAGGAAAAAGGATATCTAAATGATACGATACTTATAACTTTCAGCGATCATGGAATGAGATTCGGAGAGGCAAGAGCTACAATGCAAAGTCGCCTGGAGGAGAGGCTACCATTTCTGTCAATCACCTTGCCAGAAATAGTCCGCCAGAGGTTTCCACAGTTAAGTGATAATCTGAAAGCTAATAGCAACAAACTCCTCTCCCCGTTTGATATACACGCAACATTACGCCATGTTCTAAATTATCCCAAGAACGAACCGGAGAAAATTGGTCGTAGTCTTTTTCAAAGCATCCCTAAAGATAGAAGCTGCGCGGCATGCGGGATACCAGTGCATTACTGCCCGTGCGTTCAGCTGCAAAAAATAACTACTGCGCATTTTCATGTCCAGAAGGCCGCAGAAGGCTTGGTAGCTCATCTTAATAAAATCCTAAATGCCGACAAACTTGCTTCACAAATGTGCGCAAACCTAAAACTTGGCGAAGTTAGATCGGCTTACCAAAATTTAAACCATCCCAAGTTGGTAAAATTCGTGGGATCTAAAGATATCGACGGTCGCATCCCTTGGTTTGGGAATGACACAAGTGATTACGAGTGTAATTATCAGTTATTGATCAAAACTGTCCCGGGGAATGGGTTGTTCGAGGTGACCACTCAACTGCTGGATGGGAAGTTTCATTACGGGAATGAAATTAGTCGTATTAATAAGTACGGTAATCAGCCACATTGTATAGCTGAGAGGCGACCTTATTTAAGGACATTTTGCTTTTGCACACATGTTGAAAAACTGAAGACGAGATGAACAACTGCCGACAGGAGGCAGTTGGGCCACTTTTGGCTGCGTGTCTTCAAATCAAACATATGAAACAGGGTAGTAAATTCCAGATGTAAACCGATCATTGCAAATTTGCAACGTTACTCCACTGCTAACTGACAAAATTTTTGAAAAGTGTTTATTCGACGTTTCGAATAGATTTTAGTTATCATCAGGAATGATTAAATTACTGCATCTAATAATTTTTTGCAAGTATGCTTTAAATGTTTATACTGTTTATGAAGGAGTTGTAATTTTCCTAAGTTAGTAAATTACACTGTTTATATAAAAATATAAAGGACTGTTATGGCATAAAGGGAAACACATTATAATGGGTTAACTATGTTTAGACCAACAGCATATATTTATGTAAGATTGACCAAACTTTCTGTTATAGAAAACATAAGTCCCCTGTGCCGTACATACATTTAACGAATAGTAGCACCGGGAAATAAAAGCCGTTGAGTAGATAAAAAACATAAGTGGCACTCTGACCTTTGTAATCGATTTCTGGCATTTCCAGAGTCATAGCACAAACGTCCCATTGTTCACGTTTTAAAATTGTATTTCCGGTTGGGATTAGCTCACAGAAATGGACATTATACGGTGATAAAAGATGCAAATTTGGAGATAAGGTTCTATATTCAATTAACGTGTTTTAAAACGTTATAAAACGTTCTAACATGTTTTAACACGTTCTAACTCGTTTGAAAACGTTCTAACACGTTTTAAAACGTTTTAGTACGATTCAAACACGTTTTCAAAAACGTTCTAACACGTTTTAAAATCTAACACGTTGAACACGTTTTAACACGTTCTAACACGTCTTAAAATGTTCTAATACGTTTTAAAACGTTCCAACACGTTTAACACGTTCTAACACGTTTGAAAACATTCTAACACGTTTCAAAACGTTCTAATACGTTTTAACAAGTTTTAATTTAATCGTTCCAACACGTTCTAAGTCGTTCATAGACGTTCTAATACGTTTTAAAGCGTTCTAACACGTTTTAAAACGATTTAAGAGCGTGTGTCTCTAAAAACCGCCCACTGACTTGGGGCTCGAAAAATAAATTTCTTCGAAACTTTTACCGTGAACTACATTTACTTTAACAACAAACAAATGCTGTTTGGAATTTTGAAAATATATTTAGTTTCAAAGTTTTAGCGATTTTTTGGTCTCGCACCGTCGCGGGAGAAATTCGTCGGCTAATTAAACGAAAAAATGGGCTGAATTTAAATAAACATAATTTCAAAAGGTTTTGTTCAAAATTTCTGATATTCACACCCAGCATCGGAAAACTATCGTAATTTCATCTAAACTAACTTAGGTTTTCAATTACAGAGCATTTGTGACAATATTTAACGACAAAGAGCGCCATGTCAAAATACGGCTTTCAAATCCTACACTATATTCTTTGTTGAATTTCCTAAAAGTGGGACCTAATTACATATAGTGACTAGTATAGTTGGAAAAAGGACACTTTGAAGTACTAAAACCGTAACAAAACTCGTCTGCAAACGCGATTTGAACAATTGAGAGGGTTTGAAATTTGATACTATTTATGGCCTTTTGTTTACATTTGAATGTTGCTGAGGTCAGACGTCTGAGTTCATGTCACTTCTAAAAATGCGCGGTAGTTCTGCCAAATAACCTTTCCTTCAAATAAGTTTATAGCACTTGCACTTTTGTACTAATCTATATTTCTTTGTTTATGTCCACCATAGGTCGTTCCAAGGGATTTAAAATAATAGGCATGTTAAAATAAACAACTTGACCAAATCATAGTTAATATAATGCACCTATCAATGTTAACCCCGAGGGGGGGGGGGGTCGGGCAAAGGGTGGGGATTTGATCAATCAGGTGGTCCCATGGGTCGGGATTTGGACTGACACTTTTTTTCTAAGTGGCCCGAGGGTGGGGATTTTTGACAGATTAACACTGATCTCAGACGATATACTGAAGAAACCTGAGCCAATTTTAGAACAAACTCTGACTCGTCCCCAGTCGCCCGCGTTGTAGCTGTCAACGCCTAACCCGCGAACGGGCATATTCATCCGCACTAAAATGTAACGAGGGACTGTGGAAGAGTCAGGAACAAACTGAAGACTGGGCACTAGTTTAGTCGCTCGCTGTCTCGCGCGTTGTTTTTACAAGAAATATGGAGATTTCTGGACAAGAAATAAACACTTATAAGCCATTTTATAATTATATTAATATCGATTTATACTTATATGTTAAATGTTCACATTATGTACTATTTAAAACACGAGTAAGAGTGTGTTTTAACAGATATCAAACGCGAGGCAGGCAACTTAAAATACGACTACAAAAGAATACTAATTAGGGCGAACAATTATATAAGAATACTGACAATATAATTATATAAGAATACTGTGTTTTATTAGCCTGTGTTCCAGTCTATTACACCGTGGTGTAGCGGACTGGCCACGGAACACAGGCTAGTGTTTTATCAGATATTATAAACTCACTTCACGTGACATAATATGGCTAACATAATTTGCCGCAAGGTATATGAATTATTAATGAATTATATTGCTGCAAAATTTGAGAGTAATGCTATCGGTTCAACTGTATGCGGAGGGTGTCGGGGTGAATCGGGTATTAGACGCTTAGCAGATTTTGATGAGAACATTCAAAATCATCTTTCAAGTTGCCGTTTGTCGAAATATAAAGAGAAGAAATACGCTCTATGACAGTATGCCCATACCACCGGTACAACTTGGGCCGATACTGGAGATCTCGTCTAACATGCCAACATCCTTCTCACACTGCGCCTGCACGTCGCTGCAAAGGAAAAGATGTCATTAACCTGGAAGTATCACGGGATGTATTCCAAATTGATGGAGTACTTGCGCAAGTTGGTTCTCGTAAGTGATAAATATAGTATAGGCCAGTGCGGCATTCGCATGGTAACATTGGAAATTAGAGGTATACTGTAGTATCACAGCGACATGCTGATAATTAGCTTTTTACTCGGGCTAGCAAAGGTAGAACGAGTTATAAAATGGGTTCGCATTTCCCTGTCATGTCGCAAGTTTGCAAAAAACACGCGTGGGTGTCACTCATGCCACGTACACTGAAAGATGATCTCGCTGTGAATGTAGTTGTGGTATTTGGCAACACTAAACGCAACTTGCTATAAGTTGTTCCTTTTCGTGTTGAAAGGTGGGCTTAATTTGGCTATCGATCGTACTTGAATTTTAAATCTCAATATTACGCAAATTTGACTAGTTTTTGCAAGTAGTGCTTTGTAATGCCGAGCGCACGTGATGTTGTAGAGGGCCGACTGCAACGTTTGCGGTAAAACTCGGGCAAAATAGCGGATCAAAACAATCTGATTGATGTTATCCGACTACTATCAACTAAGAATAATCGCTGAAAATGACAGGAAAACGTCAGGTATTTGTTAAATAATAATGTCCTTGTGTGCGTCCGACTTAACATGCACCTACTCTAAAAATGCATTGCAGAAAATTGTCTCATTTCACCTCGCCTTTACTCAGTGCTACGTTTAAAAAAAAACCACCTAAATTAAAAATGCGCTAAGTGCCAATTTCAGTGTATGATAGGATGCTAAAAGTATACTTGTGCTTCAATGTTTGCATGACATTGACTGGTTGTACAGTACATAATAATCGAAATAGACCTTTCCAGTAAGTACGTCACAACTGCATGGAAGTGAGGCTGAGGGGCCAAAGGAAACGCGTAATGGCATACGCTTTGGCCCCTCAGCCTCACTTCCATGCAGTTGTGACGTAATTACCGGAAAGGTAATAGTTTAATACAAAACAAAAGCTTTTGTTGGTTTTTCCCGGGCGACATTTTTTGCAAGTGTTTACCGTGATTCAATTTTATATGTTTAATATCATCTATTTAAATATCTTGTAAGATAAACAACGAAATCTAGTTTAGTACTATGACATTATCGATTTGTTTTGAGAGAAGGGCAATGAGAAAATGTTATTTGGTAGCCTGCGAACAGGCTCTCTTTAGCCTGGTTCACATATGCCTGCGGTATGCCTGCGACTGTATCATTATGCCTCTACTGGCCGCCGAAATACCGGCAAAGTTGAACTCAAGTCAACTTTCCCGGCCTACCGCCAATGTAACTGTGGCACTGGAGGCAATCGGCGAACAAATATTCACATAATTTACGTTTTAAGTGAACCAGGCTTTTGACTCAGACGTCTGACCTCAGCAACATTCAAATGTAAACAAAAGGCCATAAATAGTATCAAATTTCAAACGCTCTAAATTGTTCAAATCGCGTTTGCAGACGAGTTTTGTTACGGTTTTTAGTACTTCAAAGTGTCCTTTTTCCAACTATACTAGTCACTATATGTAATTAGGTCCCACTTTTAAGAAATTCAACGTAGAAAATAGTAGGATTTGAAAGCCGTATTTTGACATGGCGCTCTTTGTCGTTAAATATTGTCACAAATGCTCTGTAATTGAAAACGTAAGTTAGTTTAGATGAAATTACGATAGTTTTCCAGTCCAGTGCTGGGTGTGAATATCAGAACTTTTGAACAAAAACTTTTGAAATTATGTGTATTTAAATTCAGCCCATTTTTTCGTTTAATTAGCCGGCGAATTTCTCCCGCGACGGTGCGAGACCAAAAAATCGCTAAAACTGTGAAACTAAATATATTTTCAAAATTCCAAACAGCATTTATTTGTTGTTAAAGTAAATGTAGTTCATGGTAAAAGTTTCGAAGAAATTTATTGTTCGAGCCCCAAGTCAGTGGGCGGTTTTTAGAGACACACGCTCTCAATACGGTTCGAACACGTTTTAAAACGTTCTAAGACGTTTTAGCACGTTCTAACCATAGATATCTTATATACACTAGATAGCGCATCTCATTTAGTAAAATTGAAGCCAAGAATATTCCAGCGGTTACCCCCATTTGAATAGATGGCGGCCATGTTGGTCGTTCCCACTTGCTAATAAACGCTTAAAAACAACAATAACTTTCATTATTTGAATAGTTTGAAAATGTATTTGGAATAGGGTTAACTTAATGTTTAAGTTCCCTGTTTAAGAAATAGAAAACATATGAATCTTCTCATTTCATGGGAACGACCTGAGACTGCAATCACGGCTTCAATTTTTGAATTGCAGAATAATTAGATGCACTATCTAGTGTATATAAGATATCTATGGTTCTAACACGTTCTAACACGTTTCAAAACGTTACAAACGTTTTAAAATGTTCTAACACGTTTTAAAATGTTCCAACACGTTTTAACACGTTCTAAAACGTTCTAACACGTTTGAACACGTTCTAGCACGTTTCAAAACCTCCTAACACGTTTTAACATGTTTTAAATCGTTCCAACACGTTCCAGCACGTTCTCTTGGCCGTAGTAATTGGCAATAAGCTGTTGCGGTGATCGGGCTACACTGTTTTGTTATTGTAATATAATGTGGGCAAAGTTAATAAATTAAAATTAAACAAGACGCCTGCTCAGGCGTTCACACTGGCCTGGAAATGACGACATGTTTTAAAACGCTGTAAAACGTTTATACAACTTGTTTTAAAACGTTTTCAAACACTCATTGATAATTCATAAGCTTATTGGCAAATCATGTCAACCATAATATATCACGTGCAGTGTCTTTAAACCTGATAAAACCATAGATATCTTATATACACTAGATAGCGCATCTCTTTTAGTAAAATTGAAGCCAACAATATTCCAGCGGTTACCCCCATTTGAATAGATGGCGGCCATGTTGGTCGTTCCCACTTGCTAATAAACGCTTAAAAACAACAATAATTTTCATCATTTGAATATTTTAAAAACGTATTTGGAATAGGGTTAACTTAAAGTTTAAGTTCCCTGTTTAAGAAATAGAAAACATACGAATCTTCTACTTTCATGGGAACGACCTGAGACTGCAATCACGGCTTCAATTTTTGAATTTCAGAATAATTAGATGCACTATCTAGTGTACATAAGATATCTATGGATAAAACACTCCTAATTAGTATTCTTTATATAAAGAATACTAATAAGGCAGTATCTATTGTTGTTGTGTCTTCATTAGTATTTTTTATATAAATAATATTAATAAGGTGGTATATCTATTGAATTTGTAGTCGTGTTTGAAGCCGTTTAATAAACTCGCAGGTCGTGTTTTATTAGGTCTAAAGCCACTCGCGCTGCGCGCTCGTGTCTTTAAACCTAATAAAACACTCCTGCTCGTTTATTAAACAGTACTTCAAACACTCATTAATAATGCATAAGGTTATTGGCAAATCATGAGACCTACTCTGGGACCTTAACTCGCCTTAACTCGCCCTAACTCGCCCTAACTCGCCCTATCTCGCAATAGAAATTGATCAAATTTTGCCTAACTCGCCCAATCTCGCCTTATCTCGCAATGAGAAGTTGACATAATTTTGCTTAACTCGCCTAAATTCGCCCTATTTTGCAATAACAACCGGCACAGTTTCATGTCAGTAAAACACAAATACTGTCAATCAAAATTCTTTAGACTCACAATACTCACTTATATATTCTATGAGTTTGGCATTGCAACTGACATCAACATACAAGTATGTAAGCCTGATTATCTGAAATGTTATCATATTTTTAATTTACTACATTCTCTGTAATGCCATAAAGCGGTATTGATCAAATAATTCCACCAACTACTCTACTTTAATACAGTAAGCAGGCCTTGGCAGGCATACTGTATACAGTAATACCCAGTATTTAATAAATCACAGTGAAAATAATTGAACATAATAACAGAACCCAAACTGCCATGCAAGTATGGTTGAAAATTAATATTCCCATATATACTAATATACAAATCACTTATCTATTCTATTTCAACTATACTATGATATCAAAACATCAAAAGTACTTGCTTAACTTTTATGCAGCTATCACATGACTATCAAATTTTACTAAAATACTGTTTATACCACAGTTAAAGTATAAAGGTCTCTGTGATATCAACAGCTCAAACTGCAAAGTTATTCGTTGAACTGTTTTTATATACAACCGGCAACAGAGCTACTGAACCAACGATACGCGCAGAATTTTAGGAGAAATATTTTAATACACAATCACATTCACAAAATTCGTGAATGTATAGATTTACAGTAAAAGCAAAGTTAAAGGTGAATATTGTAGTAAACATACCGTGCTTGCCTGTCTGTGACCAACATTAAATTTAGTAGAAACAATCTGTAGTGATAAGGCTTTTTGAATCTCATTTTAATATCATAGTTAAGTACATGAATAACATGATAAAAAACTTTAAAATGTCGATGCATATCCCGCCATATTGCGTTTGCGGAATCGAATGATTCTGACTTATAGACTGCGTAGACCCCCCCCCCCGACCACAGCGGAATTGCCGCGATGATGGGAAGGAAGATTCCGTTTACCAGGGGGGCGGGATGCTGTCTGGGAACAGATATTGAAAATATCGCTCCCTTCAGCGGAAAAATTACAATCTGCTTGCAATACTTAGTGTTAGTGTTAATGAGAGGCAGTGAATTCTGAATATAAAAGCTTGATAGGAAATAGGAATATATATTATTAAACAATAATACAGTTTTATACAGAGGAATCATTGTCATTTACATTCATTTACGTTTCCAAAGCAAGTAAGTTGGGCATTAATTTTAGTATTATGACCGTTGGTTATCATTTAATATGCCATTGTGGTTCGAAATTTCGTTAATTAAAATAGTTATTAAAGTCCTAAATTTAATAGTAAATAATCTATAATTTCCTAGCAAGCTTTTTAGTTTCTCTTTGTTTCATATCAATGTTTATATTAAATTAAAAATTGAATACAAGGACTGCTGCTTGCAAACAAATTCGAACCTAATTGATAATGTCATGATTCATGAAAACAGCTAAAAATTACAAAATATGTGGTGAAGCTAGTCATAGCAAGTGAGCAACTGATACTCTGAAGATTTAGGAAACAATGCAGTTCTATACACACTATGCATAATGCCTCAAATTATACAATTTGGCATCTAGCTACCAGCCTCGTTTTGATGCAACTTGTTTCCAGGTCCCGAGTTATTGTGCATATCATGTATGTATTGTAGAATATAGAATAAAACACTTTTCTACGCCTGCTACTTCAAGTACAGCATACTTGCTTTGCATAATGCACAAACAAAGCAAAATACATAGTGTGTATACAATATCCAGATTTTCCCTTAACTCGCCTTATCTCGCCTTAACTCGCAAGGGTCAGTAGCCAGATTTTTCCTTAACTCGCCCTATCTCGCCTTAACTCGCATAGGCTCGCCTTATCTCGCGGCGAGTTAAGGTCCCAGAGCAGGCCTATCATGTCAGCCATAATATGTCACGTGCAGTGGCTTTAAACCTGATAAAACACTCCTAATTAGTATTCTTTATATAAAGAATACATCATTAGTATTCTTTATATAAAGAATACTAATAAGGTCGTATATCTATTGAATTTGTTGTCGTGTTTGAAGCCGTTTAATAAACTCGCAGGTCGTGTTTTATTAGGTCTAAAGCCACTCGCGCTGCGCGCTCGTGTCTTTAAACCTAATAAAACACTCATGCTCGTTTATTAAACAGTACATAAAACGTTCTAACAGGTTTTAACACGTTCTAACTCGTTTGAAAACGAGTCGAACACGTTTTAAAATGCCAATAAGAATTATAAGAAACAAAATTGATGTGGATAAACTATAATTTTTATTTAAAACATTATAACATTATTAAAAAATATTAAAAAATTATTAAAAAATAGTATTGTCGTGTTTGAAGCCGTTTAATAAACTCGCAGGTCGTGTTTTATTAGGTCTAAAGCCACTCGCGCTGCGCGCTCGTGTCTTTAAACCTAATAAAACACTCATGCTCGTTTATTAAACAGTACATAAAGATGTTCTGCCTTGGATGAATTGAAGGTGAAAATGCCAATAAGAATTATAAGAAACAAAATTGATGTGGATAAACTATAATTTTTATTTAAAACATTATAACATTATTAAAAAATATTAAAAAATGATTAAAAAATAGTATTGTCGTGTTTGAAGCCGTTTAATAAACTCGCAGGTCGTGTTTTATTAGGTCTAAAGCCACTCGCGCTGCGCGCTCGTGTCTTTAAACCTAATAAAACACTCATGCTCGTTTATTAATTAAACAGTACATAAAACGTTCTAACAGGTTTTAACACGTTCTAACTCGTTTGAAAACGATCCGAACACGTTTTAAAACGTTCTAACACGTTTTAAAATCTAACGCGTTGAACACGTTTTAACACGTTTCAAAACGTTCTAACACAGCGTAACTAACAAAGCGTTTTTAAATTTTAAATTAATTAAAATCTCACCCAGTAAATTTGTAGTTTCATAATTACGTAAGTAATTGTTTAATTAACTGGTTGAGATTTCCGTTTGGATGTTCTGCCTTGGATGAATTGAAGGTGAAAATGCCAATAAGAATTATAAGAAACAAAATTGATGTGGATAAACTATAATTTTTATTTAAAACATTATAACATTATTAAAAAATATTAAAAAATTATTAAAAAATAGTATTACATAAATATTATATAAATATTATCACATTATTTGGTTAAAATTGTTATAGTTATTGCCATATTGGGGTAATAGTTGGTTGTTTCTTAATTCCTATTATAATTATATATTAAAATTCTCACAGCTTGAGGTTTTCACTGGGAGTTCATGTTATTAAAGGTTTTCTGACAAATTGGGGGAATTGAATATGATAAATAGCTAAAAATCAATGCCTTGTGTGCCGTCCATGTTGAATATTAATGTTAATTGAAACTGTTTCAGACTTAGAGTTGCACTTGGCATTCAAAGTTAAGTTGTTACTCAAAGTTAAGTTGGCATTCAAAGTTAAGTTGTTATTCAAAGGTGACTTGGCATTCAATGTTAAGTTAACATTCAAAGACGACTTCGCATTCAAAGGTGACTTGGCATTCAATGTTAAGTTGGCATTCAAAAATAAGGCCTTGTCCAACAAGGCCTCGCCAAAAGACAACAAGGAGACCTCTAAAGAAAAACAGAAAATAAAATAAGACACATAATCCTACAGTCCAGCGTTTTCTGTCAACGCTGCAGCTGATCAGCTAGCAGGGTTGAAAATTTCAACCCTGTTGAACTCGGCCCTGGGTTGAAAATTTTGTTGAGTAATCATTTCAACCCAGGGCTGAAATTATTCATGAGCAAAAATGAAGGATTTTTTTACTTCTGGGAATCAATACCGACAACTTATAGCATTTCAACCCCAGGGTTGAATAGAGCTGTGCGCCAGAGCAGTCGGAGTGCCAGCATATTTTGCCAGAGCCAGAGTCGGAAAACTCCGGCAGACAAAATTATGAAAAATCATTTCATATTTCAATGAACATTTGGTATTAAATGGAAAAATTAAGTCGTCGTTTACTAGAATATATTACTATTTATATGTTGTTTTACTATATATTACTATGTTGTTTAATATTAATAGTGTTGTTCACTATAAAGTTAATTAAATTACTTGCTCGGTTGCTTTGATCCATTTCGTGGTTTCGACCCCATGCAGTACATTTTGGGTGAAACGTTGAGACGAAAGAGCCGTTGATTGTTTCACTCATAAAAAATCCGTCTAGCCATAGGTAGCCCAAACACACTGTGCGATTTAAATGCTTGGCATACTTAATTACCTCCTGCGGTTTCGACCTCAAAATAATAATGTTAACGATTAGATCGAAAATATTCTGAATTTTTACACTGAAATGTATCACTAATCAATACTTATTGTTGAAGGAAATATACTTAGGTACATAGCATGCATCAGCAAAAATAAATAGTTTATACCTTTAGTAGAAGCGCTTGAAATCCAGCTTTAAAATCATGACACTCACGGCGACGCGGCGGAGGAGGGGAAAGGAGACAAGGTTGGCAACATCCATTGGCCAAGCTGCACGTATCACCATAAACAAACCCGTCTAACTCAACAATACGGAAAGCTCAGCCGAAAATTCTACAACAGCTGATAAAACAACTATCTTGCTTTCCAACAATGTAGTCCTTTCAAAATTTGAAAGTTTCCCTTTGGAGAAATTTCAATTCAAACCACGGCCTCTACACAAAATTTACGATGTGACTGGGCGCAAGGTAAACAAGGTTCACAAACGTTCAATTTTAAATTTAAATCTCGCGCCTAATTGGATAAGCGTAATTGAATCAAGTGACGTCTCACAACGTCGTCTAACTATGATCAGGGGGGGAGAAAGGTTTGATATTCACTTTTATTCTTGCTACTCGAAGCTCAAACATGGCGCGTCAATTTGGCGCGCTCGAGTATTGAAAGCAAACCTTTTTTTTACCGACGATGGAGGGAGGCAATAACGACAATGAACAACTCGACGGTTGTAATCAAGAGGAAGGTGAAGGTGGTTCACGTGGACCTCGCAGAGGACGTGGATATACAATTCAGGGCCTCTCTTGGTAAGTGACTTTTAAAATATATTTTTTACACACATACGTAAATATTTAAACATATTGAACAACTCTACGGCTGTAATCAACAACGGTATGTTTTCACGTTATTCATTTGACGATATTTCTTACAAAATACATTATTCATACAACGTTTCATCTAGTCATAATACGCGTCGCATTAATATTAATGAATGATTTGTTTGGACATGCATATATATATTAAAGGATATATATAAAGCCACTACAAGTTGATCTTTAGTTTCTGGTCCGCCGCCCGCGTCCTTTCTCCGTAAAGTATTATTTCAGGACTATTTTGTTATTTACAATTAATTTCTATACTTGAAAATTTTCGCAAAGGATTTAGCTTATATAGAACGATAAATATTTAATTTACACTAAAAAGACCGAGCAAAATGTAGTATTGAATGGTAAAAACCGCTGCCTTATCGATATTAATACGAGGTAAAAAAAACCTAGAAATATTAGTAGATCATTTTGATATGTAAAATCCTTTGTAATCTGTCATACATGTCGATTTATAAATAATATAAATGCAATTTATGTAAAATTTCATAACATTTTGATACAATTAGCATGAAAAGGGACAAGAATAAAGACCACAGAAATGTGGGCAAAGCCACAATTGTAATTATGTCCTATAGTCCTATAAACCACCCGCCCGCCCGCGTCATAAACGAAGGTAAGGCAGGACCAGAAACTAAAGATTAACTTGTAGTGGCCTAAAGGTCTTTGTTGAATTTATAGCGTCAAGCGATAGCCTTGTCTACACCTAGAAATTGGCCTGTGGGTGGGGAAATGGTGAGGAATTCTAGGTCAGTTTTTGCAAAGGCACCACTATTGCCCGGGGGTCCCTAGGGTGGGGGGGAAGCCGATTACACATGCGATTACACATGCATAGGACAAGCAAGTTTCCTTGACAAGTTTATCACTACAATTTTCCAGTTTTCCCTGTGAAAAACTTGTCAGAAAACTTCCTCATCTGTTTGGGCCTTTAGGACCTAATATGAGCCCAGTTTGCCAGGAAGCTCACCTGCATGAGCGGGATGAATTATTTCTGCAAATTCTGTGTTTATCCCACCTAATTTTGATCCACATTATAGGAGTAAATGTAAGCATGCTGTATTCTTGACTTGCACATCGGCCATGGTGGTGGCTTGGCACAAAATAATATTTTATAATTCTACAATGACAACCTTACTACTCCACAACATTACATATTTATAGTAGAATATTATTTACAATATTAACCCTTTAAGTGGCAATGCACCCTACTTTATTATTTTATTGTGTCTAACACCAAATAGTTTTACTTGTCAAGGAAAGAGTGCTGCACTCAGTGGTTAATATATTATTATTGCAAATATGTAGGCCTATAATACTGTATAATACTATGCCAGGTGGAGCTGTTTATATTATTGAAGTTCTTTGTATGTTTGCATGGCGATAAAACACATCCTATTATAATAGAAGCTGGCACCACAATATATTGAAAAGGCTAAACAACTACTGTAAGAGCCATATGCATGACACATATTATTATGTACTTTATATTCTAGTTTAACCAGCGACCAAGAAAGGTTGTGCGAAATCGCACTAGAAGGTCACAATATATGTATAACTGGGAAGGCAGGGACAGGAAAATCCGTTCTTGTGGGTTGCATACAAAGAGAACTGAAAAGGCGTGGCAAAACTGTAGCGGTTATTTGCTCAAGTGGTTTGTCTTGCGAAGTTTACCAGGGTGCAAAAGCCAAAACAGTCCACTCGCAATATGGTCTTCAAATCGCAGAACTCCCATATGATAAACTAGTGAAAAGGTCATTGGCAAAAAACAATGTAGTTGATCATGTAAAGTCTGTTGATGTTGTTATTTGGGATGAGGTTTCAATGTCAAGTCAGAGGATACTTGAAATTGTTAGCCGGATTCACCATATTGTATTGGCGTCATATAAGCCACTCGGAGGTGTACAGTTTATCTTAGTTGGAGATTTCTGGCAGTTGAGCCCCATTGCAAGTGCAGTTGATGCTGGACTCTTTGCCTTCCTGGCTACAATTTTCAACATTGCCTTTCCTCACCGATTTGAATTGACAAATATTATCCGGCAAGACAATTCCCAGAAATCCTTAAGGGTTGCCCTAGAAGGTTTGAGATATGGCAAGTGCACTGACGAGTCAGAACTGCATATACAGAGCTTAGAAAATACAATACTATGTGAGGGAACTTTACACCTTTTCTTCAAAAGATTGCCTGTAGAGATCCATAATTTTAACGTACTGCTTGGTATTCCCGGAAGAATGTTCTCTTTACATGCACAAGATCAAGGGCATGTCACCACCTTGGATTTTACGGTTGGAAAGACTATCCATTTAAAAGAAGGCTGCAATGTTTTGCTGTTGTACAACATCAGCGAAGACTTGAGGAATGGAACGACTGGTAAACTTGTCAAAGTTGAAGAAGATAGCTTGACAGTTGCCTTTCCGAAAGTTGGACACAAACAAATAGTTCGTAAAATATGGTATGTGCACGACAGAAATGGAAAGGTACTTGGTAGCCGTACACAATTCCCAATCGTTCCAAGCTATGCAGTTACTGTTCACAAATCGCAAGGCATGACACTTGATAGTGCAGTAGTTCATTGTACACGTGAGTTTGTTCCAGGACAAACGTATGTGGCAGTATCCAGAATGAAAAAGGATGATGATTTGCAAGTGATTGGCTTTAGGAAATCTTTTCTTCTGCCCATACCAGACGAACTTGTGTCTTTCGATTCAACATACTGCGCACCATTTTTGGAGAACCAGAAATGCTGTAAAAATCAAGTCCTTGATGGTAATGCATTCCTTGTTCATGATCGAGAAGAAGCAACACTTACTGACCCAGAGGACCCTGCAAATACAATCAGCCACTTTCAGGAATCTGCGGCCAAGGCATACTACGAAGATTTCGAGGATGCTGAACCTGCAAGTCTTGAAGATGTACTTCTTTCGTTAGATGAAATGACTAGCGAATTATCAGCTCCTCCTAAATCGTTCAACCCTGTGAATTTTTTGGAAACATTCATATTCAAACATGATGATCCTGTTTCTTCTTCTATAAACTCAGAGGTAGAGTTTGCTTTGGACGAGTCAAACGTGGACAATTTTAAGCTTCTGCTTGGAATCATCTGGTGCAGAATCTTTATTATTTTTAAGGACTTTCTCGCAGAGAACGTGGACAGTGTGCGAATGACCAGTAAGAATTTTTTCGATGCAACAGCAAAGTTAAATGGAATATTTTTGTCTTGTGAGTACAGAAGAGACGTCTGTGCAGCCTTTGGTGAAACATGTTGGCAAGACATCAGCCACGGTCAGCAAGCTCTTTGTGCCCAGATAGTTCATGGACTTTTTCAGCTGTTCATCAACGAAGTCGCTCAACGAATAAGGCGAGTGGAACTGTCAGAACCTGTTCCGTTCAGGGTTGAAGAAATGGATGATATTGGAAAGGGAAAAATAAGGTATATTGGCGGATGGGTGGTTCGGAAGGTCCTTGAAACTAGTCGTAGGTATTTAAAGGACAATAAGTTTTCTACTGTCACTCCTGTTCGTGCAAGACTCGCTGCAGAACTTCGCAAAATGGAAATGTTGGAAAACGATATAATTGTTCCATTTGAATCGCTTGAGAATGATACGGAAGCTATTGGAACATTGAATGTTGTGGAGTCAAGACAATTCCGTTGCCGCGGATTACTCCATATCAGTGATGCAGCTCATGCGTTCTTTCTGCTATTGGAACAGCAAAGAGTTGATCAAATCAACCAGTACCATCTGCTCCATGAACAAGGGCGAATGGTTGAAGCCGCACTGATTAAGATCGGCGGTGATGAAGATTTGAAGGATAAATTCAGACTGTTATTCAACATGGAGAATGCTGGAGATGAGGTGGGTATCGACAACAATTTTACTAGCTAAAATAGTCAAGCATTTTCCAAAGAGAGATATTGTAAAACACAGAACTCCTACGAAGGAGTTATAGAAAGATAATAGCAGGCATCTGAATTCAGGTCGGCAATCGGCAAATCAGGTAGAGAGATACATGTATTCTTATTTATTATATAAAGTATAGTGCTTTATTATAGAGATTTCGAGCACTGATAAAAGTGATAATCTCACATGTGAGATTATTCATGATAATCTCACATATGAAAATGATCGCTTTTCAATTATCGCTTTTATGTAAAAAATATCGCTTTTCAAAGACTGTCCTTTATTTAATAAACAGAAAAATACATGGGTGCTTGGAAATACCAGATTTATTTCTCGTGTTGAACATGATATATCACTCGTTCGCTGCCAGCGCTCACTCGTGAGATATCATTTTCAACACTCGAAATAAATCTGGTATTTCCAAGCACCCATGTATTATTCTCTATATAATATATATTTAAACTTTAAGGAACTGTGTGTATGTCTTTCACAATATCAATGATCCGAAGGAATTTTCATAGCAAAACGTACGTTTATGACGTTGAATTTTTTATGTAACCAATCAATGTCATAAACAATCTAATTAGAACAAAATCTTTACTTATTTTAGTTTGAAATCAAAGCCTTTTCAATTAACTGCAACTTGCAAATATACTTGAGAAATTACAATACAGTATTTACTGGTTTGTAATCAAACCAAGTGTCGGCATTATTACTACTGCCACATTTTATTGAAACTTAAATTTGCCGACCTGATTTCCCGCTAATTCACAGGCCTGTAATGGCTGTATAGTTTACATGTAAAATAGTAATACTATCGAGATTATTTAGAAATATCCTGGGGGAGTTGTTTGAAAGCCTGTTAGCTCAATCCAGAGTTAATGAAACTTCAAAATAAATTATCCAACGACTTGTTTACAACTTTGAAAAGTTTCCATAAATCTTTTCAGGATCAATAGATGTGTTACCTGTATACGTACGCGTAGAAACACACATATACCCAAACAGCAAGTTAACTTTTAACCAGGGTTAACGCTATATAATCGTACTTTGAACAACCGGCCGCTGTAGTTTATGTGCATCAGTTGACCAAAGTGCAAGAAAACTACTCGTGTACAGCGTCGTTTTCGTCCTACTATTATCCGTCTGGCCGTTTTTATTTTGTTGAATTGGGTTACTTTGTGTGAAATAACCTGCTGCATTTTTTTTTATAGAAATTGATTCAAGAAATATTTAAAGAAATGATTACCAGATATGTTAGGATGGGAGCTGGACAGTTCATTAAAGATTTTCGCCGCGCATTCAAGATTAAGAGGGCAGCTGCGCATAGACATGCTGTTATGCAAAGGAAGGAAAAGGCACACGAAAAAACCCAAAAGGTCCATTTAGCCTGCATAGAGCAAGATGCATCTGCCGAAAAAAAAACCATCTCATGCAAGGTTACTTGCATTTCTTTCCCAATTCCAAGAGAAAGGTTTTGTAAGTGTTTATAACAAGCAAGAGTTAACACGGTTATGTATGGCTTACAACATACCGGTACGTCAAAGTTGGGTTAAGGCAAAGATGGCTAATGAGCTTGCCAAGTCAATTTTGTCAAACAATAGTATTCCCGCGCATCAAATAATGAACAATTACCACGTAGTACAAGAATCAGATTGCGTGATAAGATTGCGACGGGTTTAATGACTATATGAATATGGTTAAAATTAAGTTATACTGTATATAACAAACGTTTATATGCATCATTACATAACAAAATTACAATTCACTAAATTTAGTAACCGTCAATGTATTTCAATACAATTGCATTGTCCTTAGCCAATCAGAATACACTTTTCCGGAAAGTGTTCAGACTTGGCTAAACAGCCTCGTTTTCGTGTTTGAGATATTGGGTTTAGAACTTCGTATGTTGTTGCAGGTGACACTGATTTACGAAATCATAGAGTTAGAACAGATAATCTAACAGACCTTCATATAATTAGGTCATCAGTGACAAGAAAAAGGGCTCTAAAGCCGATATCCCAATCGCGAAAACTAGGCTCTATAGCCAAGACAGAGTAAAGGTGTATTGAGTAATTTTTTCATGTATATTATATATTAGTATAGTAATGATAGTTATACAGTAATTAAATATGTTCATTTTTTCTTGAAGACACCACGGCTAACTGGTAGGTTCGCAACAATTTCATTCTTTTCCACACCTGTATTGCTTTTCCTGCTTATTATAGATTGACCAAATATTACAGCATTTTGCGTGGTTTGAGTAAGCAAATAAGTTGGATTTTCATTTTGGGCGTTCGCACCTCTCAATTGTGAAAAATGATTTTCACATACATCTTGGTTAACAATTGCTGGCCTTATAACTGATTCGGGAAATCTCGATAATTTATAGCGTACTATTGCTATAAAACCGTGAATCAGCGACTGCAAGTCGAACCATAGTTTATCTGAGATGAAATGCTTGTTCTCCGTACACTGAGCTTTCCAATTCTTAAAGAAATCAAGGCACTTCGCTAAATTAACCAAGCGGTTGTCTTGGACGTCATGAATGAACTGCTTGTCACTGAACAGTTCCACTACTCGGCTTGTATGGAGCAGAAATTCGATAGACATATCCAGTCTGCTTGAATTTTGACCAGTTTTGTCCAAGTGATCTTTGTAAGCCTAAACAATTGTTATGCATGAGAATATAAAATACGTGTAAAGTATGATGCAGTGATCTTATATCACACCATGCAAGTTCTTTGCTTTTTGTAACATGTTTCAGATTAAATAAGGTTAATCAAATTATTCGTATTTGACATCCACTGCCGCAAGTTTAGAATAAGTCAAATTTGAACCTATTTACTCTTGCTTGCGCAATACGGTATACTAAGGATTCAGACCTATACTGTACATACATGTGGCACGCTAGATGATGTACAATGTACATGCAGGCTGTGCATGCAGGCTGTGCATGCATGCATGCATGTATGCTATAATCATAGGGTTGCTTATATTGTGAATAATTTAAAACCGCTTTTGTGTCAGTATAAATATTTAATGCAGCTTTTATGCTATACCTGCATCAGAAACAGCATCTTTTTATCCAGTACGTCCTCCGCCAAATGATTTCTCATCCTGGAACTGGGAGTAAGGCTAAAATGATCCTCAGTGAGCTTCTCGTGAATGTGGCATGATGTCGAGGTTTGATCCCATATGTACGCTTCTTTCCATTGGGACCAAAGCATATGGTAGCCATTGAAAGTGAGGCATCTGGGACTTCCATTCATATAACTCTTTTCCAAATTATTTCGTATTTTCTTAAAAATGTGCTAAAACAATAACGGAGATTACAGTACATTAATTAAATATACGGAGAGCTTAATGAAGATATATATATATATATATATATATATATATATATATATATATATATATATATATATATATATATATATATATATATATATATATAAAATAGCCTGTGTTAGGTTATAAAAACCAATGATAGAGTGCTCAATGGATAACCAGAGCATAATAGAAACACACAAAAACTTAGCAAGCTTTGTTTGGCATATTTATTATATATATGCCAAATAAAGCTTGCTAAGTTTTTGTGTCTTTCTATATATATATATATATATATATATATATATATATATATATATATATATATATATATATATATATATATATATATATATATATATATATATATATATAT
>CACRXK020007854.1:0-20093 GCA_902702795.2 Paramuricea clavata
ATATAAAATGTCAAAGGCAAACACTAAAGTCCGAGTCTCTTCTTTTGCCGGGTGTACTACGCAGGATATGGCAGATTATATCAGGCCTATTATCCGAAAGAAGCCAAATAAGCTTGTCCTGCACGTCGGCACAAATAACCTGAAGAATTGCGAGAACCCCACGACTTGTGCCAAGGATATTATCCAACTGGAAAAATCAATTAACAGGTCTATACCAGAAACCAAGATAATTATATCAGGCCTAATCACAAGAGCTGACGAAGAGATATTGGCATCTATAGTCAACGAAGTTAATGCAATGTTAAAGCAGTCATGCTTGGAAAAAAAACTGGGCATTTATTGAACATTACAACATCACTTCCCAACACTTAAACAAGAGTAAACTTCATTTGAACAAACAAGGAACAAGTTTATTGGCATGCAATTTTATAAACCATATATATGGCAGAAGCCATTAGGAATTTGCCGTGTGGGAACTGGGAATCGTTTGTTAATAACAGTGATGTACAACCAAGAATAGATGAGAGAAACTCAACCAATCTGGGTGAGTTGAATGAGTCTAATAATATCTCTAATTTAACTTATACAAATAATACAATGCCATCCCATCGTGGTATGGCAATTGCATGTTTAAATATAAATAGTCTCATTGCCCACATAGATGAATTGCGAATATTTATTAGCAATGCAAAGATTGACATACTATGTGTAAATGAAACCAAACTCGACCCTTCAATCAATGATCGGGAGGTATATTTAGCTGGCTATGAAATTGTTAGAAGGGACCGAAATGTAAATGGACGCAATGGTGGGGGTGTGTGCATTTATATTAGGTCTAACATAAACTACCAAGTTAGAGATGATTTGCATTCTGCAACTCTCGAAAATATGGTAGTGGAGATAAAAAAATCCCGCGATCTAAGTCTGTTTTAGTCAGTATTTGGTATAGACCCCCTGACTCACCAATGAGTCAATTTATTGAATTTGAAAAAATGATTGGGTCATTTGATGCCGAAAACCTGGAGTATTTTCTTTTGGGTGATCTAAATGTTGACCTTATTTCAACAACTGCATCACCAATAAAAAATAAATTAAAAGAGATATTAGATATTTACGGTATTAAACAATTGATTAATGAACCAACTAGAATTACGTCATCATCTAGAACCCTGATTGACTTATGTCTTATAAATACACTTTCTCATGTTGTAGATGCTGGAGTCTTATCCATGTCAATAAGCGATCATTCATTGATTTATGCAACTCGTAAGGGTCACTATGTACAAGGGGTACCAAAAACGGTACATATTAGGTTAATGAAGCAATTTAATAGAGAACACTATTTACGAGATCTTGAACAAAAAAATTGGCACAATGTTTATTGTTCTGCGGACCCTAATGTGATGTGGAAAATTAGGAAAGAAAACTTAATGAGCGCAATTGACAAACATGCACCATTGAGATCCAGGTGGGTTAAAAATCGGAAGTCCCCCAGGATAACAAAAGAATTAAGACAAAAGATACGACATCGTGATAGTTTAAAAAAGAAAGCGAATTTATCTAATGATCCTAAAATTTGGCAGCAATACAAACAGACTCGAAACCGAATAAACAATGAAAGTAAGGAAGTTAAGCAAAATTATTTTACAAATAATCTTGATCTTCATAAAGGTGACATGAAAAAAACATGGAAATTAATTAACGAATTAAGTTCCAAAAATATTGGCAAAACAAATAGAGTGTCAGAATTAAATTTTAATAATCAAGAAATAACGGCACCTATGGATATTGCTGAAGCTTTTAATGACTATTTTTCGAGTGTTGGTGACAACCTGGCTGCATCTATACCAACCCCTGACCATGATCCGAGCTTTTATCTTAAAGCAACGGATAAGACATTTTCATTGCAATCTCCTACCTTTGAAACTGTTTATAAATTCTTAAGCGAAATTGATGAGAAAAAAGCTGTTGGGTTGGATAATATACCCAACAAATTATTGAAAATGGCTGCACAGGTGGTTGCACCTTCACTGACGGGAATATTTTCTGCATCAATACGTACAGGAATATTCCCAAACGAATGGAAGGCAAGCAGGGTGACACCAATATTCAAAAGTGGTCCTAAGAGTAACCCAAGCAATTACCGACCAATTTCCATTATTCCTGCCATTGCAAAAATATTTGAGAAAATTATTTCTGACCAATTATATGAATACCTAAACACAAATGAGATTTTAACTTCCTGCCAATCTGGCTTTAGATCGCTACACAGTACGGTAACTGCAATGCTTGAAACCACAAGTGACTGGTCCATGAATATTGACAATGGTTTAATCAATGGAGTAGTTTTTATTGATTTAAAAAAGCTTTTGACACTATCGATCACCAAATTATGTTACAAAAGCTAAGAAACTATATGGTATTGATCAAATGAGTTTAACCTGGTTTGAATCTTATCTTACCAACCGAACTCAAAAGTGCCGTGTTAATTGTCAAATTCTGCCCCGGTGACTTGTGGTGTTCCCCAAGGTAGTAACCTGGGGCCCATAACTAGGGTTGAGTCGGTGAAACCCTTGGGAGTTTATATTGATAAACATCTTACTTGGCATGATCATATTGATAAACTATGAAAGAAAGTTGCATCTGCTATTGGTGCACTAAAGTGTGTTAGATCGTTTATAACTATAGACGCATCCATACAAATATACCAAGCGCTCATTCAGCCTCATTTCGACTATTGCTGCACGGTATGGGATGGCCTTGGGGAAACATTCAGTATACTAAATTACAAAAATTGCAAAACCGAGCAGCGAGAGTCATCATGAGATCAAGTTATGATACCGACGCAAGTGTATTATTAGATAGTCTGCGTTGGGATAACTTGTCATCAAGACGACAAAAACTTAAACTTGGTCTTATGTTTAAAACACATAAGAGTAATGTTCCCAGTTATTTACAAGGATTCTTTTCCATTCGCGGAACTGGGTATAACCTAAGAAATTCTGAAATAAGGCTGAATTTGCCTAAGCCACGAACAAATTACTTAAAACGAAGCTTTTGTTATAGTGGTGCACTATTGTGGAATAGCCTTCCTCAAGAAATAAGATAGCTTCAAACACAGGCTAAATTTTAAAAAGCTGTTAATAAGTATTTCGACGAATAAACGAGCCCCCACACGGCAATCTTGTAAACCAGTATTAGTATTAGTATTAGTTTATTGTCTTTCTTGTAACCACTGTAGATTTTACCGTGTATAAATAAATTGTATAATAATAATAATAATAATAAATACGATCATTTGGCCAATCAGGCAAGCCAAATGGCTGTGCGGGGTTTTCCTTTATCCGCAAACTACGACACAAGGCAGACTTTTTAAAAAGGTCGATCTATTGCAAAATAACTGTATATATATTTATGGAGCTTCGGTGGCGAAGTGGTTAGCGCACTTGCCTTCCATCTCTAAGGTCGCAGGTTCAAACCCCAGCGAGAACTTTCCCAATGCGACCAGAACCCAGTCCCCATGCGAAAAGAGTAAAAAGTCAACGCTCTGCCGAAAGCCGCGGGTTTCCTCCGGGTGCTCCGGTTTCCTCCCACAGGGGAAATTGACAGGATGAGTTAGGTAAAAGGGCCCACAGTAATTGGCATACGCTGTTGCGGCGACCCCGTCCTAGTTGGCAAAAGCTAATATAATAAAATAAAACAAATGGGTCTCCAGCGGCGCACTCGTCAGAATCGCCTTTCACCCCTGATATCGTGTGTTCGATTCTCGCTACGGGATCATGTGAAGAATCTGTCAACGCTCTGCCGAAAGTCGTGGGTTTTCTTCGGGCACTCCAGTGTCCTTCCACAAGAAAATTTGACAGGGAGGGTTATAGGATAAACATACACAATTGTTGCAAAGATAAACAGTGTAGGCTACGTAAATACTAGACTTGCCCACAAGTGGATCTCGAATAGCGAGCCGCGAGATCGACTTGTTTCGCTTGCAGGAATTTGGATCTGCATGATTAAAAATTCTGGCGAGAAAATGATTGCAAGTTTCACAAAAGTTGTCGATTTCAACTCAATTTGTAAATAGACTTTCCTTTGACTTTTCGATCGTAGATCTCCGCTCGGCTCAAATTTGAAAACACAGTAATTTCTAATGACAATAACTGTTAATAACATAAGAAAATGCTATCAATTTAGACTAAAATGCCGTATAAATTTCTATGCCACTATATTTCAAGACGATCTTTCTCCAAATTCCATGACACGTTGTGTTTACAATGCGGCAAAGACATGGAAGATGTAGATAAGCGACGGCGATTCTTTCCTAATCCTCATGGACATAAAAAGACGAATGTTTGCGAAAACATTGAACTATTACAGTAATAATTGGAAGAGTTTATTGTAGTGAAACTACACTATTATTAAACATTCTAACAAATGTTGTTTGCCGTTCTTGTAGGGACAAAAATGCCGCTTTAGTTTAGAAAATTAACTCAGTTAAACACCAGTTGGCCTCTGTTACCAATATTTTATTGCTTCCTGTGGGTGAGGTGAACATAACACTCTAGCATGAAAATCCTCCATTAATTTCACACAAAAACCATTTTGATCTCAGTCAATCACAAATGTAATTAGTGCACATTGCCTTGGAATAGGAGAGGAAACTGTTTTTATACCTTAATATTTTACCATTAGGCATTATTCTCCAGATATAAACTTGTGTAATAAGCTATTTATAAACATTTTGTTGATGTATATAAATACACCAGTCATGTATTAGCGTATATGGTTGAATCAGTACATTAAACTACTAGAAACATTACAGTGAGTCGATGACTTCTAAAACAAGACATAACCATAGGGCATAACCACTGAGAATTTTCCGTTATCTGTGAAAATTATTCAACATACTGACACTATCCAGTGTTTTTATAATATAGTGTTTACATTTTTATATAACTCCTTTGACCTTTGCCATATAATTCCTATAAACTGTATATTGTAGAAAGCATTCCAAACTTTGTCTTCAATCCTCATAAAACACCACTCATTTTAAGACAATTTCCAGCAGTATTTTCGTACTTCAGAACACATATTTGCCATGGCATACAGTCTCCATATATTTTTAGTAAAGTAAATCGATTTCTTCGCGAAATAAACTGCTATAAATCACAGTAGATACTTTATTTTCGCTCCTTAGAACTCCTAAGACTTTTACTTGTTCCCTAGGCATGATAGTTCAAATTAGGGTTATTTTAGCAGAAGAAAAAAGAACAATCTTTTCATTTCCACCTTCGCTTCTGTACGCGAGTCGCGACGCCATGGTTGATATCAACAGGCGTGAACAAGGTTGTGCGGCCCACTATGAACAGTATTGTCAGCATGCATGTTGTTACAGCATTGTTTAACTGTAAGAACTTGGAATAACATGGTTGACAACTTGTTCATAGTTGGCCGCACAACATTGTTCACGCCTGTCGATATCAACTTGAAACAACCTGTGCGTTTTTAGCCGTGTATTTAATTTTTAAATTCTTAATAATGACTAAGATACTTCATGTAATTTACATTAATGTGGTTTGTTTGTGCACCCCACAAACAATATTTACCGCGCATGCGCAGATTCGACTGGATATCATCTTTAACAACACAACAATATAATTCTCTGAATATAATTATTCGTTATGCGGGAAATTAGGCGGGAATTTTCGGTTTCGGTCGTTTCCGGATTCGGTCGTTTCGGTTTCCGTTCTTTACAGAGACCCCTACATAATCATAAAAGTATTCATTCAAAAAACAACTGTTTGAATACCTTATTTCGATGATTTTGTTGCCCAGAATAAAGTTTTCGGAATTCTTCCATTTTGTTGCTGTCCAGTTTTTCAAACAAAGGCTTGGGCTGAAATAAAAGAAAGAGTAAGCGATATCAAAGTGTATGTACTGCAGTAGTATAGTTATTCTGTGCATAAAAATTGCATACGAAAATGTTCGCTAAACTGGAAATTCCGCAATATTTGTGAAAACGTTATGCAAGCATGGGTAGTTTGGAGTCTCTGCTAGTATCTTTACCACTAAAATTATTTTGAAAAGTAAATTTTCAAGGATCGTTTTTAAAAATTACTTTAAAATAGCTTGCGCACAAAAATGGAAGGCTTAAAACGCAATTTGAATGTATAGGGTGCAGATTTAGAAGGTGTTTTATGAACTATCAAAGTAGCAGACAATTTGATGTACACTAATCCCTACACGCGACCTCTAAAACTTGGATATTTTTGCCATATTAGCCTTTCATGCTTAATTTGTCACACGCATGACTGGTTCATTATGCATGATTGATTTCTTACTCTTTACAAAAGGTTTAAAAATTATGCATGAAAGGCATAAAGGGAAAAAAAATTAAGTGATTTAAGGCGGTTTTCCACTAAGCGAAATTTTTCGACCGAATCGAAATTTTTCGAGCGATTATTTTCGAGCGAAACCTGCACGGGCAATTTCCACGCCAAAAGCGCGCGAATTTTCAATCGTGCAGAAGCGAAAAAAAAAACATGGCTGCTGCGAACAAGTGATATTTTTTAAAAGTGCTATTGTTATTGTCCTTGAGGTTACGCATTAGAAGGCGAGCAGAGAAATACAAAAGGAGGTTTTGGTTTAGAAAAATTTACCAGGAAAGATGCGAAAAAGGCGAATATCATTTATTAGTGAGAGAAATGATGCTGTTTGACCAGGAGTTTTTTACTAATCGGTTCAGGATGACACCTTCGACGTGGGTAGGACCTTAATTATCTGCAGAAAAAATCAACTGTGATGCGAGATCCTATTACTCCTAGTGAACGGTTAGCACTGACATTGAGGTACCTCACGACTGGGGATGCTCAAGTGACTATTGGAGCCAGTTATCGTATTAGCCCAACTACCACTGGGAGAGATACACGAAACTAGCCAGCTAATATGGGATGTTTTAAAAACGCAGGGCTTTCTTGAGGTTCCCCAGAAAAAAGAACAGTGGAAGAAGATTTCGCAGGAATTTAACAACTACTGGAACTATCCGCACGCACTAGGGGCAATTGATGGGAAGCACATCGTCACTGAAGCACCTCCAAGAGCAGGGTCGGACTTTTTAATTATAAAAAAAAACTCACAGTATCATGTTGATGGGAATATGCGATGCCCATTACAAGTTTATCTTGGTTGATGTTGGTGATTCTGGACGTCAATCTGATGGTAGTGTATACCGGCAATAATTGTTACTTGGGTTATGCTATTGAAAACAACTTGTTAGATCTACCAGATTCAGAGAAAATAACCAGTAACTGTGACATAGATTTGCCTTATGTATTCCTTGGAGATGATGCTTTTGGCCTCAAAATTAACATTCATGATGAAACCGTATCCAGGAGCAACTTCCAATATTTCACAAAGTATCTTTAACTATAGATTGCCAAGAGGGAGAAGGACAATTGAAAACACTTTTGGGATTTTAGCATCTCGATTTCGTGTTTTTCGACGCCCTATTATTTGTCATGTGGATCGTGTAATTGAAATAACAAAGGCTGCAATTGCTCTACATAACTTCCTGATTTCCAGTAGATCCCCACGAGAAATTCATAGTTATTGCCCACCAAGTTTAATTGATTGTGAGACTGCTAATGGTTTTACCCCAGGAGAGTGGAGACAGGAGCCAAACGGGGGTATGGTTGGAATTAGAAGGACCTCTTCTAACAATTATTCTAACGATGCTAGAAGTGTGAGAGAAGGTTTCAGAGAGTTTTTCACTTCAGAAGAAGGATCTGTCAGTTGGCAAATTGATTCAGTAACCCGAACCACCTTGAATCAGGACAAGGATAAATGATAATTAATTATAAACAATGAGTCAACAAGTTTAACAAGTTTAATATGAACATTGTTGTACAATATGGTTCATAATATTTGTTTTTCACAAATATGATGAATAACCAAAAAATACAGTTTAACAAGTAATATTTTGAACAGGAACATACATAGTTGTTCTATAACGTTTATATAAAATATTTTAAATACTGGTAAAATATGGTGTGTCAAACCTCAAAAAAATCTGGTATTTTCATCATCTGACTCAAATTCTATCTTGTAAAGTAATTCATTAAATTTCATCTTTGCTAATCTCTTTTTTTTAAGAGGGAGTTGTTGGAAGATTGGTATTAGACTTCTACAGTACAATGAATCTTCATCATTTTCTGTCTCCAGGCCATCAGATCTATTTCCATTATTTTGCATATCTTGTAGTGTTTTCACCAGCATTGAATCTACAGCATGAGCTAGCTCAGCACGACATTTTTTGGGTTGACTAGCTTGACTCTGATTATCCAGCAAAGGCTTCAATTTTTTTGCAGAACCAGAAGAGGCTTGTGTTAAATTGATGTTGTCATTGGTACAAGACTGGGACACTGATTTTCTTTTTTTCGGTGTAGAGGTGGAAGGTTGAAGTTCCAAAGGGGCTGATTCTTCAACCAAATCTTCACCTTCGTTTATTGTAATAGACACATTGCTCACTGTTGGTTTATTTGCTGTTTTGTCAGTCAAAAACAAAAGTTGACTGAAGTATTTACATTGTGGCAATTTTGAATGTGGTGCTCCTGACTTTGTTGCCTTTTCACGTCGGTGCATGCACTTCTTCAAATTGTCTTTCAATCTTTTAAATTCTTGTTTCAAGAAGTCCACTACATAAAAGAGTATAATCAATCAATTAATTGTCAGGACATTTTACATTTTATTTTGACTAAATCTAGACATTTTTATTTCATGGATAGTGGCAAGTTGCACCCATGGCTGGTAATTGAATAAATATATTACTTATTTACAAATATTATATCATATGGCATAAAATATTGTATTCATATCTATTGATTAATGCACTTATCATCGGCTTCCCCGGGGACAGGAGGGGATTTGTTGTCTTTTGTAAAAATTAGTGTCCCTTGGGGAAGGGGAATTGTTTGGGTTTGGTAACCAGTTTACCCCTGGAATAAATAATGTTTGCTTTTTTTGCCCCAGGGGGTAGGGGGCTGTAACATGATTTTTGTCATTAAACTTTCCCCTGTACCCAGGGGCTTTGTTAATGTTTTCTCCCGTCCTCTTAACAAAAGCCCCTGGGTGCAGTGGCGGAAATTTCGGTAGGGTGGGGGCGGCGGCCGCTCCCCCACCTTCGTGGAAAATGACGAATTTGTGGAAATTTCGGGCTAAAAACAGCCTTTTCGAGTGCAAATGGGGGGTTTGTCGGAAATTTGAAAGTTTTGTTGGAAATTTAGAAGGCTTCGCCCCCCCCCCCCACACTGGAAAAAGTAAATTTCCACCACTGCCTGGGTGTCCCAGGGGTCGACCCCTGGGGAAGCCGATAATAAGTGCATTATATTTATATAGGTCAGCTTATTGTGCCAGAACAATGTTTTAACATTCACAGTGGACACCGACATGTACGTTTGGGCAAATCTGTCCAATGTGCTATTGGGAAGCAAATTGATCCTAGCCTGTAGTTTATATAAAGCTAGGGATGTATGTAACGTACCACTTCATAAGCTAAAAACTTGTGCATATCACCAGCAGCAGTAAAACATCAGGGTACAATGCACAAATGAAATGAAATCAAACTAGGAACACATAATTATATAGAGCAGATGGAATGAAGATGCAATAATAAGGATGGTCAACTGTGTCACATAATACTGACATGTATCCAGCCAAACCTACAGTACTACAACTTCCCAACAAGCTGTAGGAGAACTATATATTATTTAATATATAATGTTTTTAACGTCTACAACATCAGACACCTATCAGTGTTGTAAAATACAGATGAAATATCTGCTGTCAACATGTTGAATGACTGAAAAATATTTTTGGGCACAATTTGCATGTCAGGTTGGCCATTAAAATTATTTAAATTAATTTGAGCAGATAACATCATAACAAATTAACAATACATATATTCGTCATAGATATCTTGATATTCGTACACCAAATTACATATCTATAGGTTATAATTTGAATAAAATTCTGTAAAACATACCGTTTTTGTTGAACATTTTGCCAAGCTGTTGCCAAGCATTCATCTTGCAATTTCTGTCTTTGCACGAGGCCCGAGAAGTATAATTTCCACAAATATTCAAATTTTTGTAATCCCTCGATAAAAATTTCAACGTCATATTCTATCCCGCCTTCTAATTAGTTCTTCTTGATGTTCGGAAATAGTATTTTCAAGAGTTGGGACACTGTCTTCGAGCGAAAGCAAATTGCACTCACTACTAGCGGCTAAATCGAGGAATGCACATCTACATGCTGCTAAATCAGGCTAAATCAGTGCTAAATTGAGGAATGCCCATTTCGGGTTATCATTCCATGTTTCGCGCACCAATATAGGTTAGGATTAGGGGTTAGGTATTAGGGTTAGGGGTTAGGTTAGGGCTAGGGGTTAGGTTTAAGGTTGGGGTTAGGGCTGGGGGTGTTATATGTGTATGGAGGTATCTAGTGAACTTTTCAGGACACTATAATATCCATTACATAACGTTTACTATATTGGTGCGCGAAACATGGAACGATTACCTTGCCCGACGCCATCTTGAACATTATTAACTGGGGACATCCGTGGTTATCTTATGATAATAATGAATTAGTAAAATGGTTATCCATTAAAGTGCTCCTGTATCCCTTGTCTACATCCGTAGTTTATTTCCATTGTCAGCTGGGAAGTAAACACGCGATAAAAAGTTTTCTTTATTAAATTGACTAGAGATATTTACTATGAAAAGATGCTGATTTTTATGGCGAATTCAATGGTGTTCTCCGATTTTCCATCTACTCTGTACACAAATTCCTATAGTTAATAGTAGGGTAAAGACTCGAGTTTTAGAGTATTAAAGGGCGAATATAGGGCTGTACATGTTGATACAGAATTTCATGCAGAATTGAAGGGTATTTTCAGGATGTCAATCTACCGTGCACACAACTATGTGCTCACCATACGAAAGTAAATTTGCGTGCCAGAGACCAAAGTGTCGATTAATGCATACAAATCACTGTGAAAAATGTCGATACGCGAAATGCTGTTATTTTATATATTCGATCGGTTTATTTTCCTTTATATGAAATCAAAAGCTAAAATAAGTCATTATAATATGATTATTTATGATTTAAAAGCATCAAAAGTGTATTTATTGTGATTTTTGCTGCTGTAAACTAGCTTTATTTATATAGTATTACATAACAATTTAGTATTTAGGCATGTCCAAGCGACAATTAACCAATCAGAATCCAATATTTTCATTTTCCCGCGAATATGTTTGTTTTGATTACATCATTCATGATAGATACTATGACATCATAACTGAGACCCAGGTCACAGAATAAAGACATACAGAAGTGTAACTACCATTACAAAACCGTAAGGCGATTTTTACCGAAATAGCTGGCGGCCATGTTCTTAGCAAGTGCCCTAAAGAGAGGCATTCACCCCCCTGGAATATTAAATTTTCAATATGTTTTCAGGGGGGTGACTGCCTCTCTTTAGGGCACTTGCTAAGAACATGGCGGACTGAAAAAATCCCTTACGCACTTTTAATAAGAAGATACACTTCTGTATGTCTTTATTCTGTGCCCAGGTCATTGCGCGGAATTCAAGATGGCGTCGGGCAAATGTGCATTCCTCGATTTAGCCCACTGATCTGTACTAAGACTGATAACGCATCTATACGGTATACAAAAGTGAAGCAGGTGTCACAGTGATGTGAGTATCCCCGTGTTTTGTGTATCCCCACACTAATATCACCAGGGATATGTGTATCCTCATGCTCACCTCACTAGGGATATGTGAATCCCCGGCAATATGGCGGTCGTGTTCTGCGTAATATTGTCACAACTTCTAAATGACTAGCTGTAAAAATTAATTCTACACTATGTTCTACACCAATTTATGCGATGCGAACATGCTATCTTACAACATAAGCACATTCACATTATACACATTTACTGCAGCATAACTGTAAAAACGTAAATACCGGAAAATAAAGGCATAGATAAATGACTTTCCTCCTGCTCATATTTTGAATATTGCATCATTTCGCTTCTAGTGTTGTAGGTATCCCACTGATGTATCCCCACCGGGGGTACTTTTATCCCTAGGGATATTAGTGTGGGAATACCCAAAACACGGGGATACTCATATCACTGTGACACCTGAAGTCACTGGCCGCCACCCGATTCAAGGGTCCCACTTTTGTATAGATTTGTATTACAGATGGTAGTTTTTCGCGTTTTTTGCCTTGGCTACGTTTCTGACCGGGCAAATTTTACAATCACAATGATAGAAGCATACAAGAAGAATTTCGAGCAAAAAATTTGGAGTATTATGGCTTTATAACGCCGCGAAACGGGTTTACAACTCTGAAGGAGTGGAGAGCCTCAGACTTTGTTTATCGACACGAGCTCGTTTCGCTACTCTCATACAAAATCAACTCAAAATATACAAGAATTACTGTTACTGGACGAATATTCTCAGGAAATTTGAAGAAATGAAGCGGCTACATTGTGAACAAAAGCGTACAGAGGTTAGTTTTAAAAGACCTTGACGCTACTTTTATAAAAATATGAATCAGTAAAATAACATTATATTGAGTCGTTAATTCGGATTAAAAAATATTTGATTGTCACTTGTCTTCCTACTTTAAAACATATAAAACTTCTCGACAAGTCAAGGGAATGTTCTTGACAAAGTTGACATTTAAAACTATTCCTTAATTTTCATATAATTATAAAAGTAGCGTCAAGGTATTTTAAAACTAACCCCAGAGTATCTAGATGGAAAATCGGAGAACACCATTGAATTCGCCATATAAACGAGCACTTTATGGATAACCATTTTACTAATTCATTATTATCATAAGATAACCACGGATGTCCCCAGTTAATAATGAATTCAAGATGGCGTCGGGCAAATGTCAAATGTGCATTCCTCGATTTAGCCGCATGTGCACTTCACTCATGTCCGCCATGTTGTTCACAAGTATTTCGATTTTTCTACTCACGAAAGCGGAAAATGTCGCCAACATTTCAACTCTCAATTATTTCGCTGCCAAAAAATAAATACCCAACTGCGCATGCGCTTAACTCGTCATTGTCGAAAAATTTCGATTCGGTCGAAAAATTCCGCCTCGTGGAAAACCGCCTTCAGTTAAAAACAACCCTCCTACCGACTCGAAAGTTTACTTTTCAAAATAATTCTAGAGGTAAAAATACTAGCAGACCCCAAACTACCCATGCTTTCCATGCTTGCATAAAATTCGTACATTTTAACCGTGCAATTTTTTTATACACCCTGTATAGAGACTACAATTTTGTTCTCAATTTAGTTACTATACGATATTCAATTTATAAATTATTTCTTTATAAAGATTTGAAAGTTCCTCATACCTCGCCAATAATATGACCAGTTTCAAGATGTGGTACAAATGAATCAACAATGACGCAATATTCTTCAGAAACCTAAACAAAAGTTTGTTTAACTTTAAATTATATAGAGATTATGATGTTTGTGATGTTACTCTGAGTGTATATCCACACCGGACAAGCTTGAAAAATATGCCTGGCCACGGTGGGAATCGAACCTACGACCTTTGGAATACTAGCCCAATGCCCTGCCAACTGAGCTACTGACCTGACCGCGTAGCTCAGTTGTCAGAGCATTGAGCTAGTATTCCAAAGGTCGTAGGTTCGATTCCCACCGTGGCCAGGCATATTTTTCAAGCTTGTCCGGTGTGGGTATACGGTACACTCAGAGTAACATCACAAACATCATATTCACCTGAGTACATAATACCAACACAGAAAAAATTTATAGAGATTATGTTAATCAAGGAAATTTCAAAGAAATTACATCCCATTTCAAGAAATTTCATGAAATTTTAAGGCAAAATCAAAGAAATTTGAATGGTGCGTTGTGGAAACATTTCTCCGAAATATCTTATTTTCATTTTGGGACTACTCTAAATATTGTGAATGCTTTCGGTTTTAAATTTGCCGTATAGACCATAGAGTGATACCTTGTATTAAGTGAACACAACGATCTATATTGTAGAACTTGTGTTTTAATGCGCATGGGTATGTCATTACCTACGCTCCACAAGCATTGCAACAGAACAACGTGAAAAACATCTGCGCATGCGCGTGTGCTAAAAAATGGCAAATTGTAAACAAAAACATTGTTATTTAATTACTTAATTAAGGTAAGTGAAACAAACAAAAAACTACACTAGACGGGCAGTTTAGACATTAATAAAAAGTTTTCTAACATTTAATTAAAATCTAAAAAGAAACAGAATTTAAATTAAAAATTATCATTTTAGACCGTGAGGCGTGTAAACATTCCTTGAAAAATTGTCGAATACCGAACTTAGGACAGAAAAGTTAAGAACTATCAAATAGTTAAGCACTTGCACTCGATTAAATCAACGCAAAAATTATAAATGCTACGTAAAAAAAGTTTTTGAGAAAAATGTTGGTCATATGAACCTACGAAAAATATCTTTGTATGGTTCAGTCAAAGAACATTTTATACAATAAATTTATCGACAGTCACCCTTGCTCATGGTTAATTTTCTTGCATAATACTACTTCTTGCACATCTAGACTGTAATTATTTCTAGTTTTTAGGTTGTCACATTCATTATTCCGCTTGCATTTTCACAGAAAAGGCAAAACATCGAAGTCGCTCCCATTTTGAGTTTTGGCGACCTTCGGAACAATTGACACCATGTTCGCAAGGCAAATTTCAGTAAGGGTAACTCATGCGCAGACGTTTTTCCGAGGTGTTTTGCAACAGAGTTAGGTGAATATATAGTGAGAGTTGCATTTGTAAAATATTATTAGTTGTGACATAGTTAATAGTTGTGTGGAAAGGTAAGTGTCTTATAAAAAGGAATGGTCTTAACCAACTGCAAACGGGAAGTTATCTTCACGGTTGGAAAGTTTGATGGCACAGAAATCAACAAAAAAGTCGTTGTACCATAAACCCCGCAGTTGACGTCATGAGTTGTACTGCTCCACCCGACCCATGAAATCTAACCATGATCGAGTGCACCACCCGTCCCAGAACCCCCCCTTCTGTATAGTACTGAGGTGTGATTAGTGGGTATAGGTAGGTAGGTAAAATTTTATTTAAAAACAACACGCTAGCCTCGTCAACTTTCGCTGATTTTCACGAGGGGCGTGTTCATTACATGAATATATAAATATTTACAAGAATCAACCTATTAGTAGGGCTATAATAGCTATATTTACAATTTATTAGGTGAAATTGTGAGCAGTAACTTCATTTCTAAATATCAGCAATGAATCCGAACCACACAAATGTGGGGGTAAGGAATTCCACAATTTCATCATAAGAAAAACTTTTTTTTAGATTTTCAGTCCTGGGAAAAGGTATTTGCAGAGAGGTAGTGGAGCCCCTGAGCTCACAATCTGTGATGTCACTTTTACGCACAAAAAGATTGACAAGTGCGTTTGGAGCCAAATCAGTTAAAACTTTATACATTTGAATTGCTTTTGACTTGGTTCGTTGAGACTCAAGAGTTTCCCACCCTAAAGCAGAAATTGCTTCTAATCCAGAGGTATCATTTTTCATACCCATTACTATCCTTGCCGCTCTATTATGAAGTTTGTGAAGTCGAGTTGAAAGGCCAATGCCCAATGTATCCCACACTTCAGTGCAATATCAAAATGAGGACGAACTAATGCATTGTAGATAGAGATCAATTTTTCCCTATCCACAAAATCTCGGATTTTTCTTATAGCTCCTATGCCGGAAGTAGCCTTTTTGGCTACGTTTTCAACATGCTTGTTCCAAGACAATTTTTCATCAATTTGAACCCAAAGTAATCTACTATGGTGAACTTGCTTAATTTTGTCTTGATCTATTTTTATATTCGGCTGTTTGGTAAGGTTCTTTAATCTATGACTTGAACCAATAAGTATAAATTCGGTTTTTGAAGCATTGAGACTCAATCTATTTGCCAAAAGCCATGTATTTACACAAAGAAGATCATTATTCATGGCCAACTCAACCTCCTCTATGGACTCACCAGCTACCGAAAGATTGCTGTCATCAGCAAATAACCGAGGGGTTGTTTGATTAAGACATTCCGGGAGATCAGCAAAATGGTAATTTTTATTAGTCAATATCACGTGATTATAATCAGCCAATTAAACGACTAGAACTTAACGAAGTGTTATATAAGACCTATTAGTACTACTGTTGTTTTACAAGCAAACTTGTACATATACTTAGCAACCTTGTACCATAGTTAATAGAATAGATTGTTTGGAAACTCATTATTTAGAATAACAATATAACTCATTATCTATGTCAGTCAACGTTTATTCATAAATATTGTCGTTCACCGTCACGTGCGTATTGTATTTTTGCCCAACTAACCAATAGCAATGTTTTTAGAAAGTTACCTATCCGTGACTCGAACAATAGGGTAAATTGGAAATTGCTATTGGTGGATTTGGCAAAAATACAATACACACGTGACAGTGAACGACCATATTTATGAATAAACCTTGACTAACATAGATAATGAGTTATATTGTTATTCTAATGAGTTTCCAAACCATCTATTGTGTTAACTATGCTTGTACATACCTGCAGTTGTTTTCGGATTTCAGCGCTGACACCTGGCATGAAAGGATGAATGAGAACAGACAATAAACTTGTCAGGTTACATGCAAGACCAATCACACTGCCAGCCCTTGACCTGAAATAAAATATTTAAATACCATGATCAGAAGAAAAAACATCGACCAGGGGTGGAAGTATGTGAATATGTGAATCATAGAACGGAATGTTTAATAAAATGTGATGAAATCACACCACACAAATCACTAAAAAATAACAGATGTCTACCTTTCATCTTCATTTCCCTTGACCAGTACCCAAGGTTTATTGGCCTGAATATACTGATTACCAAGCTTAGAAATATTCAAAACAACTTTTAAACCATCTCTCAATCTAAAAAAGATCCATGAATTGTAACCATAATAATTTTAAGACATATAATACTGGCGACGTTATAAATGAAAGAATGAGGCCCGATGAAGCCTTACATATTCCTGATTTTATCATAGTTAGGAAAGATAGACCAGCTCAAAGAGGGGGAGGCGTGGCCGTATATATAAGAGAATCACTTCCTTTCAAACTTCGCCCAGATTTTCACAACTCGGATTATGAATGTCTGTGGAATACTCTCCGACCAAAAATGGCTTGCACGAAAAATTTTAAAATTTGCACTTGCTTGTGTGTACTTGCCACCGTCGATGAATACCGAAGCAGTTGAAAGCTTTTATGAATATTGTTGCTATTGTTATGATACTCTTATTAGCGAAAGCCGAAATACATCGATTATTATTATGGCTCTTTTACGTGTTTTATGCTGAGCATTAATATTTATCCTGAGATTACGATTTCCGCCTGGTTCATCTATCGCAAGCAATCAGAACACCAACCAGCGGAAAAGCAATTCTAGACTTAATCCTGAACAATGCCCATTCGTTTTATGAAACACCAATATCTCTGGCACCGATTGGCTGTTCAGACCATAGCGCTATTATATGGAAATCTAAAGAACAAGCCCAAGGTAAAAATGAGATCAAAAAGATCACAGTAAGATCCATCAAATTGCGCTTGTTTGAAGATTGTATCGGTCTAGAGACGTGGTCAGCGATTTACGATGCTCCGCGGTGTATTAACGATTATAACTTTTATCGATTACTAATGCAATGATTGATAACTGTTAAATTGTCAAGGTCCATAAAGATGATAAACCCTTTATGACTGGGAGGATTAAACAAATGATATCTAACAGAAATAAATGTATCAACGTGGGAGAATGGAAGAATACAGATCGCTTCGTAAAAATTATTTTAGAAATTCGGAAAGAGAATTACTCGTTGCTCTAATTTAAAGCAGTGGTGGAAAATATAAAAAACATCACCGGGAAGAGAAAACAGGAATTTATTCTAAGTAACCCACAGTCTGATACCCCACTAAATTCGAAAGACACAGTTAATCTGATGAATGAATATTTTACTAGTCTTACTAGTAATTACTCGGAAGTACATGATAGCTGGTTTAATGTTGGAATGGAAGAGCAACTACCGAACATCACTGCAGATAGTGCAGCAAATAAGTTAAGTAAACTTAACCCGAATAAGGCAAGCGGTCCTTTCGAACCGATTGTAAAGTTACCAAAAACTTTCGCAAAATACTTCGCCGAGCCGTTAAGGAATATTTTTAATTAATCATTTACTTGCAAAATATTCCCAGATATTTGAAATATTTCGAGGGTATGTGGAATTCCAAAAAGTAAACCCTGCTCTACGGTGGACCTTTCAAGACCTATTTCATTAACGAGTACCTTATCTAAGGTACAAGAATCATACGTTAATGATTGGATTTATGAAGACGTTCATGATAAGATCAGTAGCAATCAGTTTGGCGGTCTGCCTGGAACATCTACAATACATGCGTTGATTTATTTGTTACATAAATGGCATATATGGCAATGAAAAGCCCAAAAAAGATTGTTCAAAAGCTTTTTAACCGGAAGAACACAACAGTTAACTTACATGGTACACTATCGTCAATACAACCTTGTCCTTTGGGCGTACCATAGGGCTCAGTTATATCGCCCACCTTGTTTAATGTACATATTGACAATTTAGAGGATACTGTGCCTAATCTTGTAAACATTAATACGGGCAAATATGCTGACGACTGCACTCAGTATCAGATTGTTGAAAGGGGTATGTGCAGCTCCATACAAGAAGCTGATGATGGGTTAAGATGGGTTAAGGCCGTTAAGTGGATGGGCAGATACAAATAAAATGGCTTTGAACACGAAGAAACAAAGGATATGTGGATTTACTTCACAGACTCAATCCCGGCACCACCTCGCATTCAAATCAATGATGAAGAAGTATAAAGGGTAACCAGTTTCAAGCTCCTGGGTGTATCATGCCAAAATGATCTTAAATGGAATGAACATGTGATGTAGACCAAAGTACATGTAAGGCAAACAAGAGATTATACCATCTTAGACAGTGTAGGAAATCTCAATTACCAACAGAGATTGGGCCGACAACTTACATATCTAAAATCCGACCAGTATTAGACTGAGTATGCATCGCCTGTATGGGCAGGGCTTCGAGATTATCTACAGTAAGAAATTGAACGTGTACAGACAAGAAGTCTGAGAATTCTTGATCTGGACAGAGACTGCTTGGCATCTTTAAGAAGCAGGCGTGAATTAGCAACCATCCGAGAGATCATGCAGAAGGATTCAAGCGGAACCAAACCATCCTTGCCATATCCTACTGCCTGATCCGAGAGAACACCCATATAAACTTAGACAAAATAATTCTTATACAGTTCTATCTAGAACCGAGAGGCACAAACAATCTTTCATTGCAAGATCTAGTAAATATATATAAATCTGATAACATTCAACTTTGTCTTATTAACTTTGTAACTCGTTTTTTTAACATAGTTTTTATTTTAATAACCTTAGTCTTTTTAACTACAATTGTTGATCTTATTCTATTATGACTTAATGTAAATCCATTGTATTTTTAATCCCAAAGATGGATAATAAATTCAGATTCAACTCATTCAGGAGTGTATGGGTCCAAATACCTTTTTAAATCTCATTCACATCACGCAGAGTTGTTTGAAATCTTGGCTGATCTTTTCAATGCTGCGTCCAAGTAGCGGATGTATATTGTTGCACCGCATTGACGGTAAAACAATATTACTTCAGGTAAATCTGTTAGGACGATGAAGAGAAATACTCCTCCAATAAAATTTGGAAAATTTGGACCTATATATTAATTCAAACACGAAAATGATCCCGAGTATCAGCTAAAGCTCCTAAGCAAATCACACAGGCTATTACGCCCCATCCCAAATACATCCCGTCACTACTATGGTTAGATATTAACGAATACCAACGCTTTTAAAAGTGCTGCATTAACTGCATTATGGGCATCAGTATAATTTTGGCAGGTCACTTTTATTGTAC